>JAHPZR010008902.1:0-17500 GCA_019787425.1 Platygyra sinensis | reverse complement strand
GCTAGCGAGGGGGGCTGCTAAAATTTCAAGCTTCGAGTTTCAAAATCTTTATCCCCCCCCCCCCCCTGTCATATTAAATGAACTTTCCCTAAAAACAACGGCTCAACCTGAATTGCGCGAACATGCCCATTCTTATGATAAGGCTTTACAGAGACCGGTTTGGTTGATAACTGTGCTCGATGAATCAACACCAAGCAGTACTCGGCTGATCAGACACAAAGTGGATCATATAGACTTATCCATATTTCAAGTTAGCAATAATGTTGCATTTTGAGCGCTAGTCAGTACCTATCTTTTGATTTGCCTTCGATCAGGCAAGCTCAACCTCAGCTCAGGAATTACGCGAGGGAACCTTCAGACGGTCGGACTACTTGCGCAGGCTGTTTCTGCGCTCCAAGTTATAATCAGGATTTACCTCACACTGTCCGTTAACACATAGGCCACTGTTTGGCTTGTCAGTGCATGGAGTTCCATCTTTAACGTTTCCAAAGGTTGTGGTGTCTCCTTCGGTTGTAGCACAGTTCAGGACGCACTTAGCTTTTCCTAAAAACAGAGTCCTTCGGAAATAAGTAATGTACGTATATCATTGGTTAAACGATAATATATGTGTTCATGTTTTTGTTTTGGTAAGAGTAAGAAATTATTTCTAGGAAAGCAAGCATTAGCCAAATGCGTCATCCAACGGTAACTCACCTCTCCCGGTACAAGATAAGAAAATTAATTTTTTTCCAGATTGTGTAACACGAGGACTTGAAAAAGTTATACGCATGTTTAGTCGATCAGGTCATCAGCCAAACTAGAATATAGTACTGCACTTTTCAGTTAGCTTTTAAGGAAGAAAAATGGGTAAAGTACCAACGGGAGAGACTGAAACCAGCAGAGAAGAGAAAACCACAAGTAGTTTAGGGCAAATGAGCATGATGAGCACACCTGGAACCGAGACTGCATGTCGTGGGATAAAATATCGGAGATGTGCGTCACTGACTCTTCACTTTCTCTGAGGCATGGGACCCAGTGAGACAGCGCCACTCCGTTATTTACCATGTTTGAGATCTTAAAGACCATTTTTTGATATTTCTTGTTCTTTGAAAAAGTCTGCACAAAAACCTGAAGCCAGTAGCTCAAAGGACGGATAACACTAACCACTGACGAAATCACTACCTAGAAACTGGTATGGCAAAACGAACTGCACTATTCACTGGATAGTGCTTTATTTGTCAAACCTGATGAGTAATATGGGTCATAAATCCAGTCGTATGTCACTCCTCCTCCAAACTGGACGTTTCTTTTTGCTTTACACTGTTTCATCCTTGGATGTTCATTTGGTCGACATTTCTGCAACAGAAATCCAGCTGACGTGAGCCTAACATCACTTGTATATATACCACCTACGATCCATAGGCAAAAAATTAATATATTTCTCCTCTTAAAAGCACCACAGAAATCCAAAAGGAACTATCGAGAGGTCATTCCATCGAGTTCTTCAGTAAATGAAAACGTCACTGGTGTATTATTTCCACTGCCATTTTTTGTTATTTTGATGGACCCGATCAATTCATTGTCACGCCTGGTCAAATAAGGACCCATGCAAAGAGCACATTTCGCTCTTGCGTACTTTTATGCCGTGTATTTGGTTTGTAGTAACTTCATGTATTATTTTCTATTACAACTTTTGTACAATGTACACCCTTTATCTCAAAGCACATTTCTCATTAAAATCATTGTCAGCCTGTTCAGTTCTATTTAGATCTTTGGCAAAACAACAGAATTAAATACAACAAAATAAAGACGCAATAATTACCGCATTGTTACACAGCTTGTATTCTGCTCCTTCCCCTCGCATAGTTTTCCTCTTCCCTTGGGACTGAAAATAATTTATAAAAGTTATTTCCTTTAAGCACTTGCATAATTCATGTTAGAAAGGCTGGTAGGAAAAAACTAGGTAGGAAAATTTAACGATGAAAGAAAAAAAAGAATGGGGAAAAAGCGAAGTAACGTAACAGGGAAAAAATGTTGTTAGTTACAGCCTCGTTGCTGGAGTGCCAACCCAGTAAACTCCATCTGACGCAATTTGTAAGCCTGCGTCTTTGGTGGCAATTCAGTGAGCCCGCAATTTTCGCCGGTATCGTTGCTACGCGACAAGTTCGTCTGTTGCACCATGCCGACATGATACCATTTAGAGTAACAAAGAATCTCAACAATAAAAATCAAAAAATCTTCGAGTTCTCGTTAATATATGTTTGCCGAATCTGTACCTATTCCTTAGATATACCATGGTATTTCATACTCACGCTGGATTGTCGCACTCGCGTACTCTCACACTAAGTCCTTCCCCGCAGCGAGGATAGCACGAGCTCCAGGGTTTCCAGGCCCCCCAGTTTCCATCCACATCCCGGTATCCCTTGCTTCCAACAGGAAACACAACGACCACGCTGACACCACTGGAAAAAATCATGAACAATGAATTTAAAAACACGGAATTTTAAAATCACCTCCGAGAATAATTAACATACTATATAGATGGAACACTGTCTATCTACTCGTATTTACAGGAGCTGAGTTGTACGTAGGCGTATGTTTTCAGTTTTCTAAAAATGTAAAACTGATGCAGGGAAATCTAACAGAGACCGACTTAAGTTTCAGGGTTCAAGTAATATATCAAACACGAGAGAAAGTGTTTCATCGGGATATCCAAACACCAAGCCAGAGAGTTGAAAATACGACGCGCAGGGGAGTATTTTTGGCGAAATTCGAGGTGTTTCGATGGCTGATGAAACACTGTCTCGAGTGTTTGATTTATCTTCTCAGTCGGAACAAAAACTAAGGAGTAAACGGAGAGTAAAATCGTCAAAATCTATGCTAATTAAGACCGGGTATCCAAACCTCCTTCACGGTTGTGATTTTCTTTCTTTTAACTGATGAGTTATAAATGAGTTTGAGAAGTAAGTTTAAGGGTTTTCATGTCCCAGCTGCAGAAAAAATGTTTAGATTGTTAATTTGAAAGAGGAAGCTGCCTCAGAACCTTGCTGTGTTGTATCACGCTGAGTGATGATCACATTAATAAATGAATCTTTTGGGCAGGTTCCTTTTTTTTCGTACCTTCCCCTTGCCGCATTCTGTTCCATCAGCAGCCGGTTCATCGTTCGAGGAGCAGTAACCATCAGGCTTTTCACAATGTAAGTTGACGCACATTTTCTATTGCAACAGAGACAAGGATTAATTTGCTTACGGGTTCATCTCATAACTGTTCAACAAGATGAAGCCTGTAACGTCTTAAAGTCTTCTTCAGTGCATTAGGCAAAATATATAAATGATTGTTAAATTCATGAAAAAAGTCGCCTTCCTAGCTCACTTTATTCAGTCTACGTATAATTTAGAGGCTGTCAACGCGTTGCTCTTTTTGAACGGACGGATGAGCGAAGTACCAAGGTTTATAATACTTATACAAAGCTGTTTTGCTGCTTGTCAACTCATTTCATCGGCCACTTTCCTGGTAAGGTAAGTGGATTGCAACTCGGAGTCATAATCGCCTCGATTTCATACTCGTACTGCTATCCGAAGTTGCCCAGTATTTCACAGCCATGACTTTACCTCCTTTAAATCCGGGATATCACAGACACGTGAACCAGCACCGAACATGCGCACACACTGATCGTTTCCGTTGTAAAGCTGTCCCGGTAAGCCTTTCGGTATAGTTACCGCGTTCTTTGCATCATCATTAAGGCATCCAGACTGTTTAGTTCTGAGAGAAAGCAAATATAAGTACTCCAATTTCTGAAAAAAAGGACTCTAAAATAATTTTATGTGGCGAGCTGGGGACTGCTCCCGATTCAATCGAGGAAGGTTAGATACTTTTTAACGTAAATTGTTTACATAGAAAATTTATCGGTATAGTTTGTAATTCTTGAATAAAGACTTTTTTCGTACTCTTCTCTTTGTTTCTGACAATGTTTGTGAAAAGCCGCAGAAAAAAATATGCTAAAATGAAGAGAATCACTTCAATTTTTAAGGAAATACTTTAACCCTGCGTTCATTTGACCTTCGTTTTTCTTTTTCTTTTTTACAAATTCATCATTCATCTTGACTAACTCAGAACATGGGAGCCAACTGAAATTCTTTTAACACAAAATACTTTACTGAGAGCTGAGTACTCTTGAACTTAATGAAGAAAAAATTAATTAAGAAAGCTGCACTTCACGTAAACTAGTCAAAATTCAATCGATCGTTTGAACTGTCTCTACGTTATAATATTGTTTTGTCAATGCATACTTACTGCAGAAACTTTGTGACATAATTCCTGCTGCATGGTGACCAATCAAACGCCGTCAGCTTACCACTTGCTCTAGTTGCCATGATATACACACCATCGTTACATTTGTTGCTTTCTCCATCGTGTTCAGCACCCAAACTAATAGTGAACAGTAAACATTTAACAGCGGATTATTACGGAAGTTTTGAGCGTTCAATGGCGGTCTCTCTTTCAGTGACACTTTCTAAGCTCTATTTCACATAAACATCTACAGTCGTAAAGGCGCTACGCGTAAAATTGAAACAATTGACAGACTGATTGACTGTTTGACCGATTAATCGACTGATCGACTGATTGACGGCCTGACTGACTGACTGACTGACTGATCAATCGATTGATTGACCGATTGAACGATTGGATGATTGACTGATTGATTGACTGATTGATTGACTGACTGACTGATTGATCGACTGATTGACTGATTGACTGGCTGACTAATTGACTGATTGACTAACTGACTGACTGACTGACTGACTGACTGACTGACTGACTGATTGATCGACTGATTGACTGATTGACTAACTGACTGACTCATTAATTGACTAGCTGATTGACTGAGTGCATAGAGTGCATGAAAGTTAGCGTGAATTGTGACTCACTTATGAGCTGTTTCATGAGCTAGTGTGAACGCAGTTCCCAATCCAGTGTCTTTGTTCAGAGTACAACTTGTGTCTTGTTTGCACATTCCCTTCAAGTCTGCTAGCCCTAAACCCGCCAAAAAGATAGGTGAAGCAATTGTTGCGTTGTTATTGCCTCCGCGGGTTTTGGCCTCAGAGGCCAAAACCCGAGGAGGCAATAACAACGCAACAATTGCTTCACCTATCTTTTTGGCGGGTTTAGGGCTAGCAGACTTGAAGGGAATGTGCAAACAAGACACAAGTTGTACTCTGAACAAAGACACTGGATTGGGAACTGCGTTCACACTAGCTCATGAAACAGCTCATAAGTGAGTCACAATTCACGCTAACTTTCATGCACTCTATGCACTCAGTCAATCAGCTAGTCAATTAATGAGTCAGTCAGTTAGTCAATCAGTCAATCAGTCGATCAATCAGTCAGTCAGTCAGTCAGTCAGTCAGTCAAGTCAGTTAGTCAATCAGTCAATTAGTCAGCCAGTCAATCAGTCAATCAGTCGATCAATCAGTCAGTCAGTCAATCAATCAGTCAATCAATCAGTCAATCATCCAATCGTTCAATCGGTCAATCAATCGATTGATCAGTCAGTAGTCAGTCAGTCAGTCAGTCAGGCCGTCAATCAGTCGATCAGTCGATTAATCGGTCAAACAGTCAATCAGTCTGTCAATTGTTTCAATTTTACGCGTAGCGCCTTTACGACTGTAGATGTTTATGTGAAATAGAGCTTAGAAAGTGTCACTGAAAGAGAGACCGCCATTGAACGCTCAAAACTTCCGTAATAATCCGCTGTTAAATGTTTACTGTTCACTATTAGTTTGGGTGCTGAACACGATGGAGAAAGCAACAAATGTAACGATGGTGTGTATATCATGGCAACTAGAGCAAGTGGTAAGCTGACGGCGTTTGATTGGTCACCATGCAGCAGGAATTATGTCACAAAGTTTCTGCAGTAAGTATGCATTGACAAAACAATATTATAACGTAGAGACAGTTCAAACGATCGATTGAATTTTGACTAGTTTACGTGAAGTGCAGCTTTCTTAATTAATTTTTTCTTCATTAAGTTCAAGAGTACTCAGCTCTCAGTAAAGTATTTTGTGTTAAAAGAATTTCAGTTGGCTCCCATGTTCTGAGTTAGTCAAGATGAATGATGAATTTGTAAAAAAGAAAAAGAAAAACGAAGGTCAAATGAACGCAGGGTTAAAGTATTTCCTTAAAAATTGAAGTGATTCTCTTCATTTTAGCATATTTTTTTCTGCGGCTTTTCACAAACATTGTCAGAAACAAAGAGAAGAGTACGAAAAAAGTCTTTATTCAAGAATTACAAACTATACCGATAAATTTTCTATGTAAACAATTTACGTTAAAAAGTAATCTAACCTTCCTCGATTGAATCGGGAGCAGTCCCCAGCTCGCCACATAAAATTATTTTAGAGTCCTTTTTTTCAGAAATTGGAGTACTTATATTTGCTTTCTCTCAGAACTAAACAGTCTGGATGCCTTAATGATGATGCAAAGAAACGCGGTAACTATACCGAAAGGCTTACCGGGACAGCTTTACAACGGAAACGATCAGTGTGTGCGCATGTTCGGTGCTGGTTCACGTGTCTGTGATATCCCGGATTTAAAGGAGGTAAAGTCATGGCTGTGAAATACTGGGCAACTTCGGATAGCAGTACGAGTATGAAATCGAGGCGATTATGACTCCGAGTTGCAATCCACTTACCTTACCAGGAAAGTGGCCGATGAAATGAGTTGACAAGCAGCAAAACAGCTTTGTATAAGTATTATAAACCTTGGTACTTCGCTCATCCGTCCGTTCAAAAAGAGCAACGCGTTGACAGCCTCTAAATTATACGTAGACTGAATAAAGTGAGCTAGGAAGGCGACTTTTTTCATGAATTTAACAATCATTTATATATTTTGCCTAATGCACTGAAGAAGACTTTAAGACGTTACAGGCTTCATCTTGTTGAACAGTTATGAGATGAACCCGTAAGCAAATTAATCCTTGTCTCTGTTGCAATAGAAAATGTGCGTCAACTTACATTGTGAAAAGCCTGATGGTTACTGCTCCTCGAACGATGAACCGGCTGCTGATGGAACAGAATGCGGCAAGGGGAAGGTACGAAAAAAAAGGAACCTGCCCAAAAGATTCATTTATTAATGTGATCATCACTCAGCGTGATACAACACAAGCAAGGTTCTGAGGCAGCTTCCTCTTTCAAATTAACAATCTAAACATTTTTTCTGCAGCTGGGACATGAAAACCCTTAAACTTACTTCTCAAACTCATTTATAACTCATCAAGTTAAAAGAAAGAAAATCACAACCGTGAAGGAGGTTTGGATACCCGGTCTTAATTAGCATAGATTTTGACGATTTTACTCTCCGTTTACTCCTTAGTTTTTGTTCCGACTGAGAAGATAAATCAAACACTCGAGACAGTGTTTCATCAGCCATCGAAACACCTCGAATTTCGCCAAAAATACTCCCCTGCGCGTCGTATTTTCAACTCTCTGGCTTGGTGTTTGGATATCCCGATGAAACACTTTCTCTCGTGTTTGATATATTACTTGAACCCTGAAACTTAAGTCGGTCTCTGTTAGATTTCCCTGCATCAGTTTTACATTTTTAGAAAAACTGAAAACATACGCCTACGTACAACTCAGCTCCTGTAAATACGAGTAGATAGACAGTGTTCCATCTATATAGTATGTTAATTATTCTCGGAGGTGATTTTAAAATTCCGTGTTTTAAATTCATTATTCATGATTTTTTCCAGTGGTGTCAGCGTGGTCGTTGTGTTCCTGTTGGAAGCAAGGGATACCGGGATGTGGATGGAAACTGGGGGGCCTGGAAACCCTGGAGCTCGTGCTATCCTCGCTGCGGGGAAGGACTTAGTGTGAGAGTACGCGAGTGCGACAATCCAGCGTGAGTATGAAATACCATGGTATATCTAAGGAATAGGTACAGATTCGGCAAACATATATTAACGAAGAACTCGAAGATTTTTTGATTTTTATTGTTGAGATTCTTTGTTACTCTAAATGGTATCATGTCGGCATGGTGCAACAGACGAACTTGTCGCGTAGCAACGATACCGGCGAAAATTGCGGGCTCACTGAATTGCCACCAAAGACGCAGGCTTACAAATTGCGTCAGATGGAGTTTACTGGGTTGGCACTCCAGCAACGAGGCTGTAACTAACAACATTTTTTCCCTGTTACGTTACTTCGCTTTTTCCCCATTCTTTTTTTCTTTCATCGTTAAATTTTCCTACCTAGTTTTTTCCTACCAGCCTTTCTAACATGAATTATGCAAGTGCTTAAAGGAAATAACTTTTATAAATTATTTTCAGTCCCAAGGGAAGAGGAAAACTATGCGAGGGGAAAGGAGCAGAATACAAGCTGTGTAACAATGCGGTAATTATTGCGTCTTTATTTTGTTGTATTTAATTCTGTTGTTTTGCCAAAAGATCTAAATAGAACTGAACAGGCTGACAATGATTTTAATGAGAAATGTGCTTTGAGATAAAGGGTGTACATTGTACAAAAGTTGTAATAGAAAATAATACATGAAGTTACTACAAACCAAATACACGGCATAAAAGTACGCAAGAGCGAAATGTGCTCTTTGCATGGGTCCTTATTTGACCAGGCGTGACAATGAATTGATCGGGTCCATCAAAATAACAAAAAATGGCAGTGGAAATAATACACCAGTGACGTTTTCATTTACTGAAGAACTCGATGGAATGACCTCTCGATAGTTCCTTTTGGATTTCTGTGGTGCTTTTAAGAGGAGAAATATATTAATTTTTTGCCTATGGATCGTAGGTGGTATATATACAAGTGATGTTAGGCTCACGTCAGCTGGATTTCTGTTGCAGAAATGTCGACCAAATGAACATCCAAGGATGAAACAGTGTAAAGCAAAAAGAAACGTCCAGTTTGGAGGAGGAGTGACATACGACTGGATTTATGACCCATATTACTCATCAGGTTTGACAAATAAAGCACTATCCAGTGAATAGTGCAGTTCGTTTTGCCATACCAGTTTCTAGGTAGTGATTTCGTCAGTGGTTAGTGTTATCCGTCCTTTGAGCTACTGGCTTCAGGTTTTTGTGCAGACTTTTTCAAAGAACAAGAAATATCAAAAAATGGTCTTTAAGATCTCAAACATGGTAAATAACGGAGTGGCGCTGTCTCACTGGGTCCCATGCCTCAGAGAAAGTGAAGAGTCAGTGACGCACATCTCCGATATTTTATCCCACGACATGCAGTCTCGGTTCCAGGTGTGCTCATCATGCTCATTTGCCCTAAACTACTTGTGGTTTTCTCTTCTCTGCTGGTTTCAGTCTCTCCCGTTGGTACTTTACCCATTTTTCTTCCTTAAAAGCTAACTGAAAAGTGCAGTACTATATTCTAGTTTGGCTGATGACCTGATCGACTAAACATGCGTATAACTTTTTCAAGTCCTCGTGTTACACAATCTGGAAAAAAATTAATTTTCTTATCTTGTACCGGGAGAGGTGAGTTACCGTTGGATGACGCATTTGGCTAATGCTTGCTTTCCTAGAAATAATTTCTTACTCTTACCAAAACAAAAACATGAACACATATATTATCGTTTAACCAATGATATACGTACATTACTTATTTCCGAAGGACTCTGTTTTTAGGAAAAGCTAAGTGCGTCCTGAACTGTGCTACAACCGAAGGAGACACCACAACCTTTGGAAACGTTAAAGATGGAACTCCATGCACTGACAAGCCAAACAGTGGCCTATGTGTTAACGGACAGTGTGAGGTAAATCCTGATTATAACTTGGAGCGCAGAAACAGCCTGCGCAAGTAGTCCGACCGTCTGAAGGTTCCCTCGCGTAATTCCTGAGCTGAGGTTGAGCTTGCCTGATCGAAGGCAAATCAAAAGATAGGTACTGACTAGCGCTCAAAATGCAACATTATTGCTAACTTGAAATATGGATAAGTCTATATGATCCACTTTGTGTCTGATCAGCCGAGTACTGCTTGGTGTTGATTCATCGAGCACAGTTATCAACCAAACCGGTCTCTGTAAAGCCTTATCATAAGAATGGGCATGTTCGCGCAATTCAGGTTGAGCCGTTGTTTTTAGGGAAAGTTCATTTAATATGACAGGGGGGGGGGGGGGATAAAGATTTTGAAACTCGAAGCTTGAAATTTTAGCAGCCCCCCTCGCTAGCGATTCAATTTTTTAGGAGCCCCTTCCCCCCTTTGGTAGTAAAAAATTCAGAGCCCCTCTCCTAGCCCAACAATTTTTTCAGAGCCCCCCCTTCGGGTGTGTAAAAATTTTCGGAGCCCCCCTCAATATCTTCATCCCCCCTGTCATATTAAATGAACTTTTCCTTAAAGAGGAAAGAATTGAAGCTAGTTGAGTGAAGGGAGAACAAGGCCAATTTGCTCAGGCAGCAATAACGATTACGGAATTTGTTTCCAGCAGATGTATTTTAGTAGTTAAGTATACTCTCTTCTCAATAAGGTGAGACAATGATAAGGCCGGGACGTTTGTTGTGAGTATAAGGAAAGAACTATTCAGGCAGCGATAACAGTTGTGGATATCTGTTTCTTCAGACTGTTGGATGCGATGGTGTTATCGCTTCAAGAGCAAAAACAGACCGCTGTGGAATATGTAACGGGGATGGCTCGAGTTGTTCAGGGGGTGATAACCAAGGCAGCAGACCAAAACCAGGCAAAGGGCCCAAACCAGACAAAAAGCCGAAACCAGACAAAAAGCCGAAACCGACCAAGCCACCAACAGCCAGCGGTCAACTAGAGAAGTTTATGTACAACAAAAAACCCGGGTTTGACGGTAACTAACTAAGACATTCATTTGTTTTCTTCCTCGTTCTTTAATTTTAACTAAGGGCAAATCCTGACGGTTGTCTGTCGGCCAACTGTCGTCCGACAAACGGCCGATAATCATAAATAATAGTTAATCGTCATATATTACTTAGGTTCTTAGGTTCCCAACAGTTGATAGCAAGTAGTTTTTAATTACATCATTTTTAAAAAAATATTTTCCCTTACAGCACAAGTGCTAGTGGGGCCGAGCAAACAACTGAAACAAATAATTCAAACTGAAAATAGCATTGTTAAGAACTCCAACTGGCCGGAGGCAAACCAGTTGGCTATTTACAAGCGTGGCCAGGGATCTGAACTCAGGGCCACTGTCAAACAAATCCAGAAAGTGGTCAGAGCGGTATTCGAACCTAGAACCACTGGATTGCGAGTCCTACGCGCTGACCACTCGGCCACGCCCTCTCCCTAAACGTCCCAAATTGATAGAGGGGTGTTTTTCTTCACGGCTGATGAAGAAAAACCATCCCCTGAGCGTTGTTAAATATCAACTGCTGCTACGTCAGCTCTAGAACCCGTAGAATTTTAATCAAGTAACTGGAACGTACTAACACTAGGAACTTTTCTTCAAATAAAAACTGAAAACTCTGTATCATTTTTAACAGGAGCGCATTAAAAGGAACGCGTTTCTTCAAATTTAAATTGAAAACTCGACTAGCGCACTGAGATATTGTTAAAGCAGACTTATAGCAGTGCGTTATGTAGTACAGACACTTTGCGATATCTGACTAGCCTTCCCAGTCAGTAATCAGGTTTGTTACTTCCGGAAGTTTACATTGTTGCATGACTATTGGCGGATCCGTACCTTGAGCTAAGAGGGGGGGGGGGGGGGAGGGGTAGTTTTGTTTTGCTTGCCCCACCGTCTCTTCTTCCTTCTACGATTTTTGGTTTTACCGAAGATATGGGGGAAGAGGCCGGCCCCTCTGGACCCCTCCCGTAGATCTGCCTTTGATGACCACGAAGCCTCCGAAGAGTACTCGTGGTCTGGATATTTCCAGCGATCGAGAGTTGAACCCTCTTAAAGGTACTGATCAATTTTCCGTTTTAGAGTACGATGCGGTGATCGGTACTATTCCAGCTGGAGCACGAGATATCAAAATCGAAGAAGTGACTGCTTCCGAGAACAGTTTGTGTAAGTACAAACATGTGTCTAAGAGGTTCAACTCCTTCCTCTTTTATACATCATTTTGACAGAAAAAAGTACCCCTATTGTTTACCTTTTTTGAAAAAAATTACTCCTTTCACTTTCCTTCCCTTGTATAAACGTAGACTATCTATTAAACTGATTTCCTGACAATTTTTTTTCATACTTTTTAACCATAATTTGCATTCGCGCTTCTCGAAGGCTTTTCTTCCGTCAATAGTAATTAAAAGACGCAGTCACTGTTAAACGGTTTGAAAAGTTTAGCCTAAATTTTTCAATTTCGTTGTTTGTAATCCGTGACAATTTTTTCCATCCTTAACCATCCTTGTTCCTTTATGGTTTATTATTATCTCTTTGGTTGTTTTTTCTATCTTATTTAAGTATTATTTTCAGACTTCCTTCACTTTAAAGATAATTTTGTCGATGGTCAAAGTAACTCAAAATAACGTGACTGTGCTCTTCAAAGTTCCTGTTTAGCTAACCATTCCAAACCATGTTGCAACTCTGAGCAACTGTACTACGCTAAAGAGCTGATGTTAATTACATTTGATCTTGTTTCAGTTTTGGAGGACGCAGATTATAATTATATTATTAACTCTCTTGGCGTTCAGCGAAAGGAGATCATAGGGGCTGGAACTACGTTCCTGTTCACGAAACAAAATCAGAAAGAAACTATCACTGCTCAAGGACCTCTTAAAGAGAGTGTAACTTTATTGGTAAGTACCAAGTAAAACTAGGAGACTAGAACTTAAAGGGGCTCAGTCACGGTATTTTTGAGTTATTTTGAGCATCGACAAAATTACCGTTAAATTGAAGGAAACCTGAAAATAATACTTTACAAAGATAGAAAAACATCAAAGAGACGATAATAAACCATAAAGAAACAAGGATGGTTAAGGATGGAGAAGATTGACACGGATTGCAAACAACGAAATTGAAAAGTTTAGCTAAACTTTTCAAATCGTGCAACCGTGACTGAGCCCCTTTAATCAGAAGCAGGGAGGCTTCGTAACTCGTCGCCTTAACTGGTTCATTGAAGAGATTCGAATTTACTACTATGACGAAAACCGCATCTTTCCTATCTAAGACATTTCAAAAAGTAGTTTGTACGGAAAGAAAAATGCCGTTTACTATTTTGAAATATCTCCTTTCGTTCCAGTGATCTTGAAGTTTTTAAAATGTGCAAATTAGCCAACTGATGACGTCATAAACTCAACCAAATTTTGATGAAATATGATAAAAAGAAATATCTCAGTAAATCTGTATCAGAAATGTTTGATTCTTTGTAGTAAGATTGTACTAGAGGTGCTACACGATGTAAGTTTAACATTTTGTTATCATGGCAACATACTGGGTTACAGGGCCACCTTGCGCGTTCCATATTGACCTTTGTGTCTCTCATCTGTTAGGTCGAGATTTTGACCTTGTTTAATGTTTTGTGAGCTGAAAATCACAAAGATACTGAAATCAGGTCAAAGGGATCTGGAAAAGAGTGGACTGCCATGGGAAAGGAAATTGTCATAGCTGTAGTACTTGAGTGTTTAACGTCATCACCCCTCGCAATTCTTACACATTGTTTAAACTTTAATATATCCAAGACCAACGTAGCACGGTTTTTTAAATCTTTAGCGGAATTTTATGTTATAAACCATTTCAAGGGATAAAAATTTGATCAACTAGCACTTGAAGGTCGCGCCATACTCTGTTCGATCTCAAACCGTTCTAGCAAGAACTGTAATGGTGCCTATAATATGCGTTATAATTCAGACAAATTTCTTGTGGTGTGTTGACAAGGAAACCAAAACATTGGCCTGATAGCAGGACATCAACCTTAATTGCATTGTCACTGAAGTGAAATGTGAAAAGGGAAAAATTACTGGAAGAGCTACTAAACTGACTAGTGTGCTGCTGGATCCACTGGATTTCTAAGCTAGAAAAACACCAAATAACAAGTGCAAATCTAAAATGAAACACTGACGATGTTTGTAAGTTTGGAAACAATGAGACGAAAGTTTAAAAGGCTTGGCCGGCTAAGTTATTCAAAATACACTCTATTTGTGATGTTTCTCTTTTAAGTGCAAGTTTAGTCTATATTAACTTGTCTTCAGAGCTCTGGTATGAACAAGGTTCAATTTTGTCTCAACAGTACGAAGTGTACGATTATTCGAATAAATACAAGGTGAACTACCAATATGTCAAGCCTGGTACCCAGTACACGAGGAGTCTCAGTACGGAAAGCTACTTCCCAGATCTCTTCCGTGACATATACGAAGTAGACAAAGAACTTAGAGAGGCTGAAGGACAAAGTGGAGATGAAGAAAAACCGAAAATGAAATGGATTATGTCGTCGCAAGAATGTTCAGTAACATGTGGCGTAGGTAGGCACAAGTCATTATTATAACTGAGTTTGCGTAAAGTTCCCGAATCGTTTATATTCGACTGAAGCAGCATACCTTGTTGAGCCCTTGGCGTATATTTGTTTAGAAGTATTTTTTTGGT
Organism: Platygyra sinensis; assembly: GCA_019787425.1. Taxonomy (NCBI): domain Eukaryota; kingdom Metazoa; phylum Cnidaria; class Anthozoa; order Scleractinia; family Merulinidae; genus Platygyra; species Platygyra sinensis. The sequence goes on along the minus strand of JAHPZR010008902.1, from coordinate 3,012 downwards.
GGTGGTGGTGCAGGTAAAATTATTTGAAGAAATTTTGCATTTCAAGAATGTTTTTGTTCAAGTTTGGAAGGGATACTTAGTCGTAAATTATCAGGTGCACACACTCTTATCGCACAGTAAAATTCTCTAAACATAACTATATGACTCACAAATACGTTCTGTATTCCAAGTCTCTGAGCACATTTTAACGACATAAGCCCGGGCATAAGACATAACAAGCTCTCCAATGGTGGAAGTTTAACGGGAAGAAGTTACAGTTTCTAGCTTGAAAAGATTTAACAAAGTATTTGATGGAATCGCATCTTTGGCCTGGTCGGGCCTGGGGATTATTGCTGGCATTAATGTACTCGATAACAATTTCCAAGAAATTTGTTTAAAATATCCGCTCTCTGATCACATTTCCAGGAATTGAAGTTATCACCGCTGTTTGTGTTCGAGAGGACGATGAATCAGCCGTCGGAGATCAGTTTTGCGAAGAGAAGAGGCCTGAAGACATAACAAAGGCATGCAATACCCAGACATGCCCTGCGAGGTGAGACTATAGGCGTTCCATATCGTGGTGAACGCTAGCATGTATATAACTGAAATATCATTGATACTGACCTCTCACTAGCCAAGCGGGAGCGCCGTACTGGACAAAAATGGCCCAAGGTATGTACAGAAAAAAAAACGTCCGATGGCCAGTATTCCCCAGCACGGCTCAACAAGCGATGATCATGGACAAACGTCTTGGGACTAATTTGCACTTTTGGCCCCGTTGTTCACACGCCAAACGCGAATACAATTTACCTGGATGGGGAAAGGGAATAGTAACGTATCTTAAAAACTGGGGGAAAAGCGGCGCTTTATTCAAACTTCAGTAAAACACATATAATTCGTTAAATTACATGTAAGTGTCCTAAGCACTTCTGTCCACGATTGTGCACTTTATTATATGGCACTCGAAAACAAAGAAAATACACGGCTTACAACTGTTTCGAAGGAAGGTGCCCGTATGGCAAAATCTCGACTAAGAAAGAACCAATCACATCGCTGGGATTCATTTGCTCCAGACTAAATTGCCATATAACAAATGTCGATATTTTCGTTAAAAAATTTTAAGTTGTGCGAACGGTTTGTAAATCTCGTAAGAGTCATAGATGATTGCGCCAGCGATCTAAAAAGTTAGGTCAGTTCCAACGAGAAAACTGGTGAAGTCCTTCAAGTTTCCTAAAAAGAGTAAGCGAAACGCAAGTTCGGCGTGTTTTCGTGGAGGATTCGGACAATTCGTTCTCACGACACGACTCGTGTCTTTCCAGGTGGGAAATTGGTGAATGGACCGACTGCACGAAAAGCTGCAATGATGGCGAGTATGGAGTCAGATCCCGTGAGGTGTTCTGCGTGGAAGATTCACAGGGTATTGAGTTAGAAGTCAAAGACAGTAAATGTAAGGAACCCAAACCAACAAGCCAAGAGGCGTGTGGGAAACAGCCATGCCCGGCAGAGTGGTACACTGAGCATGCTGGCCTGGTAATAAGCTATCTTTATCAGATCCTTATTTTTAAAACCCACTCGGTTAAAATGTGCTACACTCGTTATTATAACATAGCTAGCAGAGCCACGCAATCAAATTCAGTATACGTAAGCGTGCTCCAAATCTTGACAGTGCACGCTGATGGCGTGAGCAAATTGCTTTGCCAGAATTTTTTTTTCGCGCGAGCGGCCATTGTCAGCGCGGGGAAAAATATTTTTTTTTGCTACAATAATGGAAAGAGAGACTCGGCCTACTAATCCCAAAACAAACACAATTTTCAGACCTTTTCTCACGGGCTAGAGTTCTTAAATAAGGCAGAAAAAGAGAAAACCACGGAAAAAGGATACTCGCATCAGCGCCGTCGATTCGCTTTACTGTCGGAGGGTAAAATTCAACAACTTTTGACAGAAAGACACTGTTTAAACCAAATAAATTTCAAACTGCTGGTATGTTTTAAAACTGTCAAATAGAAAACTCGAGCTTTCAACAGAAAAATTGAAATAAAACCAATTGCTATTTTGTTTAATATTTCGCTTACCGCGAACAATCGCTTCTGATATTGTCCTTTTTTTCGCGTCGGATTTTCAGGGTTTTATGCACAGTTCCACTGGCTATGTTTATAAAACAATTGTTCATGCTTTTAGCTGTGCACTTTCGAGTTATGGAGCACTTGGGAAGTTTGGAGAGCACTCAAGAAGCTAGAATTGCCCTCGGCGAACTCTTACGCTTCTTTCGTGCTCTCCAAACTTCCTGCGTGTTCCATAACTCGATAGTGCACGCTAAAGCATGAACCAATTGTTAATTGTTGTTCTAGACGTAAAACAAATATAAAACCACCACCCTGATTAACTCTTCTGTTTTGGTTTTACGTCATGTTTGTGGATAGTGCTCAACTTCTTGCGGCCCTGGCTCTCAGTCTCTGACGGTGGAGTGTAGAAGAGTAAACACATTTGGGGAGATTAAGGTTGTGGATGAAAAGGAATGCACGGATTTCAAGCCACCCACCCATGTGGCTTGTAACGTGGAGAATCCTTGTAATGACCAACTGGAGACTTACGCCGGTAGAATAAGGTAAAACCAACTGTAGCAGGCATGTTTCTTAAGCTTTAAAACTCTTTAGTTGATTGTACGGTTCAGATATCACTGAAGAGCTATTATCTACCTCCATATTGTAATGAACGTATAAAACCTGTTTTCTGCCATAAACCTAATTTATTAGCTATGTTATTTATAATCATTTTTAAAAGGAATAAACAAAGGATATCGAGGTAAATTAGTTGTTGGTTTACAGGGGTATAATAAGCGTTGTTTTTTCTGCCTGTACAGTAGAGACCAAGTTTTTCTCCATCAAAAAATGAATATTGTGAAACTGAAAACCGTGGTAAACGAAGGTTCGACTCCGTAAAGTTCATTCACACCTAAAGATTAACAATTACCAGATTTTCTTTGTGATTTCCTCGTTTATTATTTTTTTTTGCAGAGGCTGAATGTCTGAATGA
>JAHPZR010008901.1:0-12500 GCA_019787425.1 Platygyra sinensis | reverse complement strand
GGTCGGTTTCTTCCGACCAGCATATTTGCAGCGTATTCGGGATACCGTCTGGAGTTGGCCAAGTTATATTTGCTGCCTGTTTCATTTTTGACAAACCCGTTCATCATTGCCGTACTTCTCCTCACTTATGTTAGGAATTCGGAAAAGGAATAAACCTAGTAACAGTCCGATTACTCGTGGTTAGCCCCGGACATTTTCCTCCGGTGGTCGAGCCCGCATGTATAAATACCATATTAAGGCATTATGCCCATTTTTGGATTTTTTGGCGGGAATCTTTCGGGGCTCGCAAAAAGAGGCTCGCGGCTCGCGGCTCGAGGCTCGGGCTCGCAGGCTCGCAAAATAGCCTCCCCCTGTGGTTTAGCGTGGTCTGTAATCTTATCGACAATGATACGCCTCATCACAGTGGTCAAAATGTTGTGACCTCACGAGGCGCAGAGTGAGTCCGCAACAAATTGAGCTACATCACAAAGCATGCGCTTTGCTTTAGTTATTGAGTACGTCAACAGCATACATCCATGGGCAAATAGTAGATGCTGAATTAACCAATCAGAGTGCACGCTTTGCTTTAGTTATGTTATAAACATAATTAAACCTTAAAGTTACAAAAGAGTTTATAAGATGTGAGCTGTAAAAGCTACACTGTATTACTACTTCTTCCCAGTAGACCGAGACACCCACAAATTTTTTTGCCACTTTCAGAGTGACGCGTTTTTGATACTACAAGTTTGTTTCAAGCCACTCACATGGTACATTGAAATGCACCATGCAGGGCTCGATACTAACTTTTCAGCTTGCCAGCCCAGTGGCTAGCGACAGGTTTTATTCACTAGCCAAAACAAATTTTTCACTAGCCAGATACTCTAATATCATCATCCCATCAAGTCAAGTAAACGCTAGCCTGTGTAGCTGGCAGTATGCTTTGAATGAACAACTGGCAAGAGAGTTTTCACACCCTTGATTCTCACAGAACTTCTGTCAAAACTTCTGAACTGGCACACCGAAAAACATTATTTTCTTTCAAAATACTGATTCACAATTTTCATGGATAAAATAATTTGTTCTTTTTTAACTCTAATTACATTGCAAACAGAGGAATAAAAAATGTCATAATTATATATAGACGTGGCACAACAACGAAAAACCCAAGTTTTCGCTTTCGTTCAAAATTCTCACAGAACTTCGCAACTCGCCATCGAAAAACATTCCTTTCTTTCAAAATGCTGATTCGCAATTCCTCATGAACACAGTAACACAGTTGTTCCATCTTAACTTTATTCAGAAGTTGCAAACATATGCATCAATATTATTATAGGCATCATTCAAATTTTCAAACAATTGCAAATTTTTTTACTTTTTCAAAGAGTACGTGACCTCCAGATGCTGCACATATGAAACATGATCCCTAGAGCTCTGCATGATTTCACGCATGACTAATCATATGTGGCAAGCAGTTCATTTGTCGTTTTTGCTTTTTACTAGGGGAAGAAACAACAGAAAAGTCAATTATTCTTTTGCATTTTAGTAATTTAAAGTTCTTGTGAAGTATATATAAAATAATTGCCCCCGCAGGGTTTTGGCCCAGAGGCAAAAACCCGAGGAGGCATCATTGTGGTTCGTGAGTAAATAGAAGATTTATTAGTACTTACAGTATGGATATACACTCGATATTACCAGACGAAATCTCGAGTTGGCTAAAATGCAACCGCTAACAGTCTTGGGAGGTGTGACATTTTCACCCGCTAAAGGTGTCGAGAGTTGATGACGAGTGTTTGATTTGATTGGCTGTTGGCCATAACAATCAGATCTCGAGTTCAATCGTCTGTTTTTGCCGGCCTCCATTACTACATCAGCGCGATCAAATAAATTCGCTTCGAAATGGCCGAGATTATGATCTAAACCAAATTGAAAACGCTTTCAGAGATCCTGAAGATGAATTTTGGGAGAAAAACAGCTCAGCTAAGTAGCTAAATACAGTACCCTTCCGATCGTCAGAATTACCCAAGGATAACAATAAGGTGACAGGCCTGCACGACTCCCATCCGCGTGTAATAGCCGCTTAGGAAGTTTTGCTCGAACTAGTATATTTTTAAGGATCTGCCCCTTTTGTATGGTACGATCGGGGGATATTTGAATATTTCGCTAAGCCATAATCCTGTGTATTCAGGAGGACATTTCGTCAGAGTAGAGCCGTTTATAGAGGTCATATGTCTGTGTGGTTTCCGTTGTTATCCGCGTATAATTTGCAGAGTTTGACACCTGTTTTTTGCTAGTTCTTAATTCTCTGGTTAGCTCTGGAGGGATTAAGTTTAAAATACTCCTTTGGCATCTTGTTTATTTGGATGGCTTTTTTTTACTGAGTAATCGTGCGTAGCGTAGAGCTTGAGTCTAATTTGCATATATAGCGACTGTAACGTGATACTTCTATATACATCTCACTTCTGTCACTTCTGTTCTGCTTTCGAGATACGTCTGCTCGTACACTCTTTTCTTTTATAAGAATGTCGTTTTTTTGGCCCAGGTTGAATATTCTTATTTTTCTGCCGATTTTAGGCTGAAAATATTCTTGTATTATTCCTACAATTAGCTTATGACAATTCCGTTTTCGAATTAATTGGCGTATCAATTACCAGTGTTTGGTATCTGGATCTGTATCGCGTTACATTGTGCATGTGCTCCACCGCTTTTCATTGCAGTCAGCGAGACCAAGATGTCACGCCAAACAACACTTGGCCATTAATTGGCTTTGAAAAAAGCATTTCGCAAAGAAATAGCATGATGGAAACGAAAGTACCCGATTTTGTTTCAACTATGTCAAGGACAATTGAGTGTAATCACTTAAAACTGCAATCATTAAACCGTATTGTATTCACACAAAATTATATCTATCCTTTTCAAAATCTCAGCCTCGGTTTTATTCTTAAAATATTCTTAAAATTTTGCAAATTTTAGCCTAGATATTGTTGTAAAATATATTCTTATATAAAAAAGAGTGTATATCAAGACAACTGGTTTGTTTTCAGTATCAGACTAGAACAACAGAGTGGTTGGATATTTTTTTCCAGAATGCACTTCGCGAGAGTATTATGTAAAGAATAATTATCATGTGATAGAATGAGTTAAACAGAATATGTTGGTTTAGTTAACTTAGTTGATTCTTTGTATCATATTTATGATAATATGCCTAAGTTTCTCAGTGAACAGTATGAGTGACATAGTTAACAAAAAAAATATAAAATTTTAGTTCGTACAATAACGTTCAATATTATTGTTTTCAATCAGCAGAAATAAAAGAAAGCGGGGGCAGCTTTAGTGATAACTATTACTAGTTCATATTTGAACTGCGGTTGTAGATGAAAGTGAAAAGTGATCATCGCAGTTAATTTTCCAAATTTAAGCAACTGGAAAAAAGATTAGCCTGAAAAAATCAGGGCTTCAACGGGATTTGAACCCCTGACCTCTGCGAATACTGGTGCGATGCCCTACCAACTGAGCTAATAAATTATATATGATATTTATTTTTGCTAATGTTTTAACTTCTCAGCATGCTCTAACTCAATTTTGTTTTGTGAATTCGTTTCCTCTGGGCCTCCAGTGCTAAAAACCGCTAGCCAAAATGGATTTTTTACTAGTCTGTGGCTAGTTGGCTACCGTTAGTCTCGAGCCCTGCAGCCATGTGAGAACATTTTTCCTGTGTGGCGTCATGACTTATTTTCTCATTGTGTGATCTATATTACCGTGCTTTTTGTCTGTTGAATGTGTCTTAAAAAACTGCTTCAAATTTGTCTTGATCATGTTTTATCTTCAGCTAATAAACAGTGGCCATGCACATAATTTAGGAATGAACATCACGTAAAACAAAAAGGGAATGATGCCACACAAAAAGATGCCCTCATGTGGTGCATTTCAATGGGCCATATGATTGGTTTGAAACAAGCTTGCTCATCAAGAACGTTAACGTTACTTTGAAGGTGGCAAAAAAATTCTTAGTTATCAAACAACATCAATAATAAATGAAGAAGCGTTCTCAAGTCGAATTACTCAGAAAATAAATTTTCTGAGTTCCCCAATGGGAGTTGAACCCATGACCTTCCAGAATACCGGTTGGATGCTCTAACCACTGAGCTATGGAGGACTCATGGCGAGCAAGGTCGTAGACTAGGTTCTTATGAGTCCAAAATCCAACCAGTATTCTGGAAGGTCATGGTTTCGACTCCCGTTAGGGAACTCAGAAAATTTATTTTTTGAGTAATTCAACTTGAGAACGCTTCTTCATTTATTTCACCTTATCCAAGTCCCAATTTCACTTATCAACATCAATAATGTTGTCACAGGTTTTTTGCTTGTGAGTGCAAGGGAAAGTTTTTAAGGGGAATGGAAAATGAATAGGACTTCTAGTCTTTGGATTAAGTCCTCTCCAAAGTTATTTTAAGTTATTTTATATAATTTTTACATAAAATCAATACTTCTCACCTGAGTGATATTCACTGAAGGAACTTTGATATAAGCCAAGCAATAATGAGCATTTACAATAGACTTTGTGCACTCACTGTAAGATCCTAACCAACCAACATTGCCAAGAAGAAGTCCACTTTGAGGTTTACCAATAGCATCTAGATCTGAAAAAATAATGTATTTTTGACAAAAAACATTTGTCCACTTTGCTGCTACACACCTGAGACAGTATATCTTTTGTTATAACGGCCATTTAATTTACAAACCATTCATTACTTTTAACAATGAGAACAGGAAGCTGGGGTTGAGTGTTGATCGATACTCTTGACCAATACCCTTGATCAACATCTTGACAGATACTTGTAGCATAGTCCAAACAAGGAATTTCGGCCCAGTGTCAACCGACTCGTATGCATCGATTAAAAATTAAATGTGTTAGACCCTTAGTTTCCTAATTTGGTCAAGTAACTGCATCAATATGGTATTAACAGAGAATATGACTGTTAGACATGCACAATACTATTCAGATACTGTAAAAACATGAAAAGGTGTTTTTAATATGTTCTTGTCACATTTTTAAAAAAATCCCAATGTATGTAGTTCAAAACAGACAACCCTCCAAACCTAACCTGATCTTGCAATAGTATCGCTAGTCAAGTATCCATTTAATTTTGGATAGAAGTACAATGTAAAAACATAGCTTCCAATATACTCAGAAATTCACGGAGTACTATTAAGTCATAAGTCACGCCCTTGTCCCACTCTTCCCCCACTGTTTGCAAGTCCCCCCTTTCTCCAGGCCACTTCAAAGAAAGACACAAGGCTGCAAATGATGTGTCATATTAGTTATTAAACTACTTTCTTTCTGCTTAGCTGCCTTATATGGGCAATATAGGTATGTGCTGCTGTAACGGGTATGCTTTCAAGCAGTTTACTCTAGAAATAGAGGATATTACATGACCGCGCGTAGATATGAATTTTTATCTTCGAGTGTTCAACTTGATATCTCACAAGTGAGCACAGTGAATGAGTGAGATGTTGAGTTGAACCCGAGAAGATAAAATTCATATCCACAAGCGGGCATGTAATAGTCTGTTTACTACATAAACATACTAATGATGACGTTTTGGACGATTTCCCGAAGATTTCCGACCACTTTCCGAAGTTTTCCAAAGATTTTCCAAAATTGTTCCGAAGGTAAGGCGAGCGTTTCCCAACATTTTTCGGACATTTTCCGAAGGTTACCGAAGATTTCCGAAGATTACCAAAGATTTCCAAAGATTTCCAAAGATTTCCGAGGAGGTACCGATGATGTTTCGATTATACAGCAACACATCTAAGGACTTTTTAAGGGATTGTGTAACCATAGCAATAGTGATCATTTTAGTAACTATGGCAACACCAATATCCTCACATGTGAAAGATAAAAATAGTATGTTCACTGCATGCAATGAAGATATGTTTTACTAAAAGGAGAAATCCTGGTATTTCACAGGTGTTTATATAACAATTGGGTATATCCCCAATAGGTTTGGCGCGAAGCAGGATTAGGCCTTTTTTCGCCGTGATAGTCGGGATTTGAGCTGAAAGAAGGGGCAGGAAGTGGGAATTACAAATACAATCAGGAGCGGGATTTCGTGTTTTTATGGGGCTGGGATGTGAGATTTGCAAGGGGAACAGAGCAGGATACAGGATTTCAATTATTCTCGTGACCTCAGCTCACAAATTGACCAGCGCAAAAATGCAAGCTGGCTGAAACCAGGGCAGAAACGAACCTTTGTGCATATAGCTGTGTCAGGTTTCAACTATATAATGAATATCAACGGCTCTGTACCCTGTCAGGTTCAGTCAAACGCATCCATTATCGCTTGACTATGTTGTTATCATAAAACTGTATGAGATCTTTGAGTTGTATTGCCATCATTTGTATAGGCCTTAACCTGCGATCAGGCGTTCTTTCTTTTTCTCAATCGCAGGTTATATAGGCCTCTGACAATCTGTCCACTTCTGACATTGTCAGGGCTTGCGTTTGTAGTCTTGAGCCCCTCGATCCATTCTAGTCTTTTAGCCAATCTCAACCTTTTCCAGAGGGCTTGGCTTGTCTTGGCCAGGATGGCCATAAATTGCATCACCATATGTTACGAAAAAGATGCGCGAGCGGGAGTGCCTTCATTCGGAAAGAAAAGTTCATATTTCAAATGAAGTGAAGACACTGAAAAGTTTGAAAGAAACTGTCAGGTGTGGTTACGAGCCATGCCTTGGGAATGAACAATCTTTTTCTTTCACTTTTACATGGACAAAAGAAAGCAAAAAAGTAAATCGTGTAATATTCTCATCCCTAGAGGTCGCGGTCATTTTAACCAGCACCAAGAACAGCTGATATCTGGTAAGATCCAACACCGGAAGTCCGTGATTCACAGACTTCCCTTAACTCCTTGCATGCTCAGAAAATTGGTCAGTCTAAACACAGTGATGCAAAGGATTGTAAACGAAAATGCTGCCAGTGTACGAAGGATCTTTAAAAGATCTGATCACCCTAAAATAGACAGACTAGAAAACAATAATGCAAGGCTGATACTACGTAGAAAGCTTAAGGTCATTCCTCTGAAATAAAACTGACAATAGATTTTCGTTCAAAATTTGTCCACTGAATATTTATCATATGAGAACTTCAATTTTGAAGTAAAAAAGGGGGGTGCCCATACTCATTAAGGAGCACTGGGGCATTGAAAATGCCCCATTTTAGCATTATTTAATGCTTATTAGAAGAACGCATTCACAGTAATAAAATTTTGTGATCGAGACTTATGAGAACATGCATTAAACTATGGTCAATATGTCAATTTTTTTGCGTTAATTATTAGTTTACCAAAAAAATAATTAACGTAGAAATGTCTTTGAAAAGTGGGTGGGATCGGGATTTTCAGGCAGAAAAGGGCGGGATGGTGGGATTAACAGGAAAAACTGGGCGGGAAAGCGGGATCTGAGAACCTTATTGTGGACACTCATTTGGGTCTAGAATAGGGTATTATTTTTCTTGAAACTAAGGAAATCAGGAATTGCTACTCAAAGATATAAAAAAAATGAAATCGGCAAGTTTAAATTTTCATGATTCAATGTTGAAGAAACGCTAATGAATATTATTAACTGTCAAAAATCAGTTTCTGGAAAACAGCTAGTCTACGATAGGAGTGATTTGAGGATATTGTACTCTAGTATAGGGTAGCAAAATTCAGCTGAACTAGTTCTGGTATAGGCTAAGGGTTCCAGGATCCCAGCGGCACATCCCCACCCAGAAATTCCTTAAGTACCTCCCCCAGGTTGGCACATAATCAGTCGGCATTCTTTTACTCGTAGGATTTTCTGCTGTTTACCACAAAACAAACTGCATAAGTAAATGTTTCATTTTGCAGGAGGGAGGGGTAATTTAGCTTCATACAAGGAGAGCGCAAAATCAAATCATAATTTTCAATATACTCAACAGTGTAAATTTGTTCTTTGTAAAATCTATCACCGCTTTATATGCATGTAACCAAGTTTTTACAGGAGCGGCTTTTTCCAATTACTGTACTCGAGGGGTGATGTAGCAGCTCGCCTAAGGTCTCACATGATTGGCTTGATACCCTTTGAGAGTACAATAGAACAAACAACAGAAACAATGCCCCTATCCCTAAAACAATAACAGCTGCTACAATGATAAAACAAAAGCAGCTTTGGACAGCTGCTACACTACTGTACTCGAGAATCGCATATGCAAGTATGAACTTTGACTTATAAATTGTATTGATGCAGTATCTCGAAGATGGCACGAGTCGACGATGACCTCATCCCAACGCAAACAAACGCAGTTTAGTTAGCTCATCATGCACGTAAAAATATACTCACAAGGATAGGTAAGACTGGTTTTGCTCAGCTTCTCCACAGTTTCTTTGCACTGCTTGCTGACGTTCGCGAAATCAATATTTGGAAGCTTTGGAAATGGAAAGCCAAAGTGCTTTGCGATTTGAGCGTAGTTTTTGAAAAGTAATCCAGAAGATGGAGTTGAAGATGTTGGAATTGGACAAAACACCAAGAAAACTGCAAAGATTGCAAGTTTTCGTCCAGAGGCGGCCATCCTTTGGCGAGGTACGGTATGGTACGAGATAAATTGAAGTATCAATGGCATCACACAAGTCGTCGGCGGAATGTTGTTGTTGTTGTCACGTGAACGATGAATTTTTCCCAAAAGGATGTGCAAAATTTAAAGAGATAAATTGCCAAATAGTGTTAGATGCGGGAACTGGATAACACAATAAGAAAACTGTAAAAATGGGAAATATTATAGCCTAAAAGAGGTGATCTTTTCTGGGGAGCACTCTCGATGACGTCATTTAGGCAACCTCGTTCCTGGGGTCCTCGATTAGCAAAGTCACGCAACGATTATCGGTTGAATATTTTATAAGATTTGTACACCTTCTATTTATATTTAGCTCTTATTAACCGAGCAGGAGGTCTGCATGGGAGAATCTTGACCGAGGTCGTAAGTACAGACCGAACGCAGTGAGGTCTGTACACACGACTGAGGTCAGGATTCTTCCATACAGACCGAATGCTAACGCAGAAACTTCACGATTATCACGGTTTCTTGGGTTTATTCCAAATTCAAAAGGTTCACTGCGGAAAGGTCCGGGGAAAAGGTTCACACGCACACGATAAATGGATAACTAAACCCAACTAACCCGCAATGTTATGATCTCACACACCTTAGTAAAACTTAGCCTGAATTTCAGCCGTCTCCTCCACTCGCTAAGTCTCGGGAGAGAGACGACGTCTCTCTCCCGAGAGAGGCTAAGTAAAACTAAGTCGGCCCCAGTGCATGGTTCGGTTCGGCTAGACCTTAGTATAACGTCCAAATATAAAGGGCTAACCCATAGACTGCCACTCTCATGTGGCTTTGATAGCTCAGTTGGGAGAGCACTGTACCGGTGTCACAGTGATTTGGGTACCCCCGTGTTTTGGGTACCCCCGAACCCAAATCCCTAGTGTTTTGGGTATCCCCAGTAGGGATACCCAAAACACTGAACGCGTTAAATACCGCGGACTGGGGCAAGTGAAATCATCAAAAATTCTCCTCAAAACCCTTTTTTTTTTCTTACGAAGTTTTGTCTTAACAGATTAAAGCTTTCTTAATCTTAATATAAACACAATACGTCTCCGAAAGTAGTCGCAGTTGATAACAGACTGTCTCATTCAAGTCCGCAGTTACAACATTAACATACAAAAACGATTCACGCGCCAAATTTCCTTGTATAAACATGCGCTTGGTATCTATATTGATAACCCTTGAAATACACGTTATTTTAAAGAAGAAAGGCGCATGTATAAACCTCGGATAGATCGGCGATTGACTAAGATCAATATGCGAGCGAACACACACAGATAGTCGGCCGTCACGCAACACGGCAGGTCTCAAGCTGTGTCGACTGAGAGAGTAACTAATGTGCGAGCCTGCGAGCCGGAGCCGGAGCCGGAGCCGGAGCCACGAGCCTATTTTGCGAGCCACTGCATTTTTTTCGTTTTTTTTTTTTTTTTTTTCTTTTTTGAGTTTTCAATTTAACAATTAAGTCTTACTCAGTATTAAAATGCTACACTTGGCTGCAGAAACAAAAGTTTTCGATTTTCTTTCGTGCATGTAAAATTCCGCGCAAGTAGTTTTTCAGTCTGGTTCTGCTGTATCCAATGCTGTATCAAAGTTAATTTCATCGAACGGATTTTGAAGGTCAATTCATGGTTTCAGATATTAATGATATCTGAGTTTCCCTCGGCTCGCAAATTTTCGTATGTGAGGCGAAGTTTTGGTCATGGAGGATCGTTGCGTGACGACCCTAAAGACGGCTGCGAAGGAGACTACCGCAACGAAAGATTCGTAATTTACTTTTTTTGTCTCCCAGGACTCCCAGTTGTCCGTTGTTTTGTCCCTCGGGAAACCAGGCTCTTACCTTTTTTAAATAGTTCCCCTTTAAACTCGAAGGACTGGACGACTGCTTATTTCGAGCAATTCAAAAGTTTGGCGATAAAACACGTCCGCCTAGCCTGATGAAAGTCAGCATATTAACTTACTTGGCCTAAAAAAAGATCACTACTCCCCTCAAACTAATGAAGATTAGCAAAAGCTCACTCACAACTCACTTGTACTCGACCAGATCTTGTTTACTTTCTCCTCCAGTGTTACAACGAGTCCTATTTTCAGCTGTATTTTCTGTGTTCTCTCGATAAAACCATTCCACTATCACTGGTGTTTCCGATTACAATGTTTATGGCAACTTATAACAAAATGTCACGCTGTCACGACACTCTATTTACCTTGCTTGCAGCTACAGTACGAAAATATATCTGACAATTCAAAAGCATGCTTAATTCATAGAACTGAAAAAAAGATAGGAAACTCTCCATGCCCTGACTTGCCATGCTACAGTGCAGATGTTTGCCATTATGTCAATGCAAAGATTGCTGAAATTTCGGTCGGTTTCTTCCGACCAGCATATTTGCAGCGTATTCGGGATACCGTCTGGAGTTGGCCAAGTTATATTTGCTGCCTGTTTCATTTTTGACAAACCCGTTCATCATTGCCGTACTTCTCCTCACTTATGTTAGGAATTCGGAAAAGGAATAAACCTAGTAACAGTCCGATTACTCGTGGTTAGCCCCGGACATTTTCCTCCGGTGGTCGAGCCCGCATGTATAAATACCATATTAAGGCATTATGCCCATTTTTGGATTTTTTGGCGGGAATCTTTCGGGGCTCGCAAAAAGAGGCTCGCGGCTCGCGGCTCGAGGCTCGGGTTCGCAGGCTCGCAAAATAGCCTCCCCCGTCGAGAGACCTCTATCCTTATGCATACTACCTCATGTCTGTAATAAACTTTGTTTATCTGCCGATTCGCTCTTTCCTTCGTCGCTCTTTCCTTGACCATGCCTCCGATTAGAGTTTGCCGGCGAACAATTCTCTATTTCAAGAAAGAAGTTTCGGAGATGAATCCGAAATAAATATTAAAAAAATGACGTAGACAACTGGCTATGAATCTTTGAATACGCCTAGTGTTTTGATACATCTCCTTCCGAAGTGTTGGTTTGTAATCATTCCGTTTGGAAAGATTGTTGTTGTTGTTGGTCAACTTATCCAAATCCACCGAGAACAAAAAGGCAACGCAAACAAGAACACATATATAATGAGGGTTCTGGGACAATTTTTTTTGGGACCCGCCGGCTCGCAAATCTCGCCGGCGCTTCCCAGAAAAATTGTCCCAGAACGCCTCATTATATATGTGTGTAAGAGAAAAAAGTCCCGTCCCAGAATTTTTTTCTGTTGGAGAAATGTGCGGCTAATGTAAAATGGGAAGAGGAAGAAATGGATTGCTTAATCAAAGCAAAAAGAAGGCAAAAGCAACATTTGGGTTAAGAGGAAGTGGAGGGGGCCCGGGGGTGCATATATTTGCCCTAAAAGAGAAGAGAAAAAAATAGTAATAAATGAAGGCGCCCTTGAATTCATGAAAAACATGGATAAAAAAGAGCTTGCCAATGTTCTTTTGCCGGGCGACACCAATTTTTCGAGTGGCGCCCCTGAAAATATTGGCGATTTTATTTCTGCCCCGACTTGCGATCTAGACCTGTTTATACTGGAATATGCAGAGTGGGGAAAAGAGTTTGAAGAGGCCTTCGACTTTGGGGGAAAAAATAGATGCCCATGGTATGAGGGCGAGAACGGGTTTTGTGGTAAACCGTGTGTAGGCCCTGTTTGTTTTAAACATTTGCTTATGGGATTAGCTGGGCACGAACCCGCCTCTTTTAACTTTTCCATAACAAACTAAACGTGAGCCATGCATGTGGTAAACCGTGTGTAGCCCTGTTTTTTTTAACATTTGCTTATGGGATTAGCTGTTCCCGAACCCCCTCTTTTAACTTTTCAATTTTAAACTAAACTAAACGTAGAGCCATGCACTCAACTAATTCACGTGCAATTCTCGCACGTGTCTATGCCAGCCCGCGACAAAACATGAAACTTACATTCGTCG
>JAHPZR010008900.1:0-20742 GCA_019787425.1 Platygyra sinensis | reverse complement strand
AGTCTGAGAATTGATCTCAAGCCAAAATCTAACTCAACCATAAAAGTTTTCTCGCACACCACATTGTTCACCCCTCTCAATAGAACAAAATAAGTGTATGACCTTATGATATCTTAGGTGAGTACGGCAGACTACTGTTTTCAGGCTAACAGCACGCAAGGATTCGCAAAATGCGTTTACTAGTTATTTTCCTCCTACATTGTTCCTCCTGAAAATAACCCTATAATGCCAGAACAATGAAGAACTATTCTACTATGGACAAACAAAGCCGAATAAATAGAGCTGTGTAACTTGCCGGATTTTTCAATTACACAAAACGGAAACCGCATTGTCCTCTAGGCTCCCAAACAAATAAACTTGAAAGAATAGCTATTGTAGTACATGCAACACGGCTGAGCGACTAGAAACAACAGCTAGCAGAATATGTAGCACAACATTACGCATCGCCGCTATTACAATACTGTGTTGATCAAAAAATCCATTTAACTTTATGACCGATTTGCGTTAAGTTAAGTGGTTTTCGAGCTCTTTACAACGTTCAGTTAACGAGCTATTAAGGGACAAAGGACAATTTGTAGGAAAAGTGAAGGTGCGTAACTTTTGCATTTCTTACGTATTAACACGTATTTTATTTATTCTTCAAAAGTTGTGTTTAAGACTATTAATTGGCTTATTTACCAAGAGTTAATTGATATTTATAAAACTTTCTTGAGTAAATGACCTCAAGTCTCAAATTTTCACAGGTTTATGATAGTGTTATTGAATCTTCTGGATAGTGTTCTTCATTTGCTTGGAAATGCTATTTAATTCTAATAATCATTTCTGTTAATATGTAGTCACCATGTTCTCGATACTAAGGAAATTCATAGCTGGACTCCCAGATAGAGACTTTGACAATTTCGAGAAAAAGACACATTCAGAAATATCAATCGATTCCTAGAATTACTTTATTATGTAGTATAGAAGGCTTAGGCGTACTATCAATTCGCCAAGTCTTTTTTACAGGTCATTATATACAGAAAAATCTGAAATCAATAAAATATTGTGAGGCCCGTTGCATTTTTAACCTCTTCGGCGCCTGCAAGACGCGCTCGATATACATTTCCTTAAACGTCAGCGGCTAATGCAATAACATCCTTCGTATTTAAAGGGAGTTTTTTTTTGTTTTCTTTCTATAGAGCTTAAGACACCATGGCAACTAACGAAATGAAAATTGCTAGAAGAAGGCAGCCATGATATTAAAACAGACCAGTTGTCTTGCGATTTTTACTAGTTTAAACCGTGAAGTTATTCGAACAAGAGTTTATTACAGTTATTCCCGTGGATTTTCGGCACAATATTTGTGCCCTTTCGTAGATGGCGACAAAGATGGCGTTTCCATACTGAACTCTATCAATTTGCTTTTATAAGTTGAATACGGAATATGTCAGTGACCTGAAACTCCAAAAAAAAAAAAAGAACACCAGTAAACTTCCTATGGTGTTTCAAATTGCTGACACCTTTTATTGAGTGGTTTGGATTTTGCTGCAGTAAGAACGACGATGAAATCCGTCAGTTGAGCTTTACAATCGCAATATTTTGTTCTCATCTATCTTAGCCTTAGGAAAGGTGAAAGGGAATCTTAAAAATCATAGTCATGTTGGTGGCTTGTAGATTCGCGCGATCGTTTGAAGTAAGTACATCTTTGGGAAACTGCACATGCATCACTTGTACGCATTAAAAATTGCATATAAAGGAAGTTATCCTTGCTCAAGGATACGTGAGTTGGAGCACAATAAGTGGAATCCACATGCCGAACTACCCAAAACGTCGCTTAAGGAGATCCACTTGCCTAAAGCTTGATGTCTAATTTTACACATTCCATAAGATTTTGGCAGACTCCTGATGATCGGATAGGGGTTGAGGTTACCCGGTCGAGCTCCTAGACACAGAGAAAGCTCGTGATCTATGATTCAAAAGTCCGTGAAAATACCACGAGGTTGATCTTGAATCAATCCAATTAGTGTGTTTGTACGATTAATTCGGTAAAAGGCCACTGGACCTTGCCGAGGCACTTAGTCACAAATATCTTTGAGAATTCAATTCATGAGGGAACAAGTTGTACCTAATGGCTAAGCTTGGTGATCGCGCTCAGATCCATCAAGGTCACGGGTAGAAGACAGCAAAGGCTCTTCACTGTCTTCACTGTCTCTTAACTCTCAATTTGTTTTCCTTTAGAAAACAAACACAGCATATTAACTGCCATGAGATATCATAGAACAAGAACATTTAATTCATGAGCTCACGCTGAGTGTGAGCAGATCAGTATCGTTATTCTCAGTACCTGCCCATGTTCAGTTATTTATCCAGCATAAAAATATCCAACAACGCTGGTCCGGTCGTGTCCGAAAATTAAAAGCCAAAGCCCAACCCAACCATGTAATGAGTTTTCTCGCACATCACATTGTTCACAATACTCAATAGAACAGAATAGAGTGTATGACCCTAAGAGATATCAGGTTACTATGGCAGACTACTGTTTTCAGGCTAACAGCACGGAAAGTTTCGTGAAATGCGTTTATTAGTTTTCTCTTCAGAAGATACTCCTATAATGCCAGAACAATGTGGAACTATTCACCATAGACAGGCAAAGCCAAATAAATTGAGCTATGTAACTTGTGATCGTTCAGTTGCACAGAATGGAAATCGCATTGTACTAAAGGCTCTTAAACTAATAAACTGAAAAGAATAGCTATTGTAGTACATGCAACACGGCTGAGCGACTACAAACAACAGCTGGCAGAATATATAGCACAACACTAAACATCGCCGCTATTACCATACTATGTTGATCAAAGTTCCATTCACTCTATGACCGATTTTCGTTAAGTGGCTTAAATGGTTTTGAGTTCTTTACAACATTATCGAGCTCTTGAGGGACAAATAACAGTTTGTAGGAAAAGTGAAGGTGAGTACCTTTGCAATTCTTACGTTTTAAGAGGGAATGTCCACTAGGACCGAGCCAGTCGTGGCACATGATGAAAAATCCAAATTTTTCCGGTCATATTCTTCCCAGAGATAGCCTATGGTAAACCTAGAAACGTGGTGTGATTTTTTTCTTGAAATATTTTTTTAAACCCGCTAGAAAATCAAAAATCCGTTGCGGTCCCACATCTGGTCAAAAACACACAAAATTCAGTGACTAATACCTTATCATAAACTTCGCTCTGGTTAATCGCCATCAAAATAATACTCCAGTTTGAGCCTGGAAATTTATTTTTGAGGAGTCTACAAGTCTTTTGAGGCCAATTATACTTCTGTTGGTTAATTTTCAAGGCGACGACGAGCCGCTTAAAACCACTAAAATTCACTTCCTAAAAATTCTTAATTATGCACACACTTTTTCAATCGGCAAATTCGCTATCCGGTAAAACACCAAAACACCTAAGATTGTAAAGTTTCGAAAGACAAAATGTCAGTGTAAACCCTGGTATAAAAACTATTTTCGGGCTTTACATCAGCGCTGAGTACTAACGCTGTCAAAATCGTGATAGTCACAGCACTAACCTGCTAGAAAACGAAAACAGTAGGCAAGTGCCTGTGACCAGATAATCAAAAGGAACATGAAAATGTCTTCTTGAATTTGATGTCCTCGTTATTTGGACTTAAGTATGGTAGAAAAGTCATGCTTAGCTCACCTTCTGTAATTACATTCAAGTATTAGTGCTGTCGTATTCAAACTCCTACACGATAACCATTGGAATGAGTGGAGTTCGACAAAGTTCATCCTCCTTACTGACATTCAATTAATGCCTCCAAGATAATCAACCTCATTCCTAACCTCGCTAGCCCTTGTTCTTAAACAACAATCCATAAAATTAGTGAAGCCTTCCAGCATCAGTCCCTTGTTTGTTAAAACGAAATACTTACGTGCTGTTCCAATCCTTGCGAATGTTGCATGCTGAAATGGTAATTTCAGCGTCCAAAGTGGATCTGATTTGTCTGTCACGCAATAGTCACTTGAAAGGATTTTTGTCACGCATTGCCAAAAATGGTTAAAAAGAATAATAAATAGAAAGATTCAATGAGACATTCAAAGCAAAAAAATATATATATTTTAAAGCCAAAAGGATCCAAACGTGACCCGTAAAATATGGCGCGGAAATTTCCCGGCAGAGAAACTGTGCATTTCTGTGTTCTGAGCTCGGAAGGGGGGTGGGATTACTCCGCTATATGGGCTATCAGAGGTATGGGTGGTCGCAAAGGGTATGGCTTTTGGGCTGTTTATGTCTAAAAAAGGTGTACATTTTATACACATTGGACTGAAATAGGGTGTATTTTTGTTACCCTGGCTTAGCATTAGACATTTTGTTTACAATCACGACTCAATCAGTTTAAGGTCTGGGTCAGGAATTTAAAGTAGAAATATGGTTGGACAGGTATATTTTGTTTTACCAAGCTGAACTTTTCCCTGATTATAAAACTCGGCGTCCTGCCTTGCCCTAAAGCGGCCTTCACACGGCAAACTAAAGTTGGCAAACCCGTGTTGGCAAACTCAAGTTGATGTGTGTGAACGGCACAAAAACAGTCGGCAAACAAGTTGGCAAACTGTTGGCGACGAACAGAACTTGCCTCTATTCTCGCCAACTTTTTCGCCACCTTTTTCGTGTTGGTCAACTCGTATATGACGTGTGAACGGTTGGCCAACATGTGTTGGTAATTTTCAACCATTCAAAACGAGCTCTATTCACGTGATTTATTTGTGTGACACTTCACAAAATGGGGGATGCGAGTCAACACTTTTTAAATTTAATATCAAAGCGGTTCACAATTGTCCGGCTGTTCGGGACATTTCATCTATAGCCTACAAAGATACTAAAAACAAACAAAACAAAACGAAGGAGCGCGCGGACAAACTTGGTTTTGTCCAAACCTTTCTAATTCTCCACCGCTTTCTGGATCTTCTCTTCTTATCTTCTGTTTCACTGTTGTACCAACCTCGTTCCCAGAGCCTTTTCCCTGGCTTGGGGGCGGGGCAGGGAAAAGGCCCTGGGAACGAGGTTGACTGTTGTACGTGATTGAAACTGCACTAAAAAGCGGGCATGTTGGAAATTGCCGTGTTTGTTATTTGCCACGAGTTTGCCGTGTGAAGGAACGAGTTTGCCAACTTTTTGAAGTTTTCCAACACGAGTTTGCCAACTTAAGTTTGCCGTGTGAAGGCCGCTTAACATATTACTTTGACCACGTAACATGTCACGTGATTATTTTGTTAAAATTTGGTAAATCGGCGAATTGGCGGCGAATTTTAAGTCTATTGATCAATAAATGAGGGTTTTCTCTGCAAATTGAAATTATCTAACTTGCTACGTCTGGAATGATCTTCCTTGATTTCGAATTTAGAAGATATAAATGATCAAAAGTCGAATTTTGTTGAAAAAGACGACCTTTAACCCTATTTCTAATTTTTTTCTGTGAGAAGAGGGACGTTCATTCCAAACGTGAGAGGATGAAAATAATTGACCTGCGTCTAAACCGCGTTTTTGCAGGATGATATTACTAGAAACCTCCACCAATTTCTCAAATATTAGCTTTTTTGGGCTTAAATAACGTCACGTGGTATGTCATGTGACCCCTCAGAAGTACTAATTCTACTTTAAAATGTTCAGGACGTTGCCAAAAATGTAAAACTGGACGTGCTAATTAGAATTCGACAAAAAAGGTTACAGGAGTCATTCTTCAGACACAAAGCCATAAATCTGAAATGAAGGGTGTTTGAAATGGGTTATTCTTTTGTAATAGTAATCGTTAACGTCACAAACTTGCTTGGGAGGCGGGTTGCCACATGCCGGATCGAGCGGTCCGGGTCTGAGCTCTGGTCTGGGGCCGCATTGCGTTGTGTTCTTGGGCAGGTCATTTTACTCTCACAGTGCCTCTCTCCACCCAGGTGTATAAATGGGTACCGGCAAACTTAATGCTGGGGGTAACCCCGCGATAGCCTGGCATCCAATCCAGAGGGGAGTAGAAATACCCCCAGTCGCTTCATGCTGCAGAAACCGTGATAAAGATTGGATGTCCTGTACAAAAGTAATCCTAAATCCCTTCTAACTAGAGTTTACCGTAAGAAAACTTTCACTGGATTGTTAACCAATTACTTCAGTTTCACCCCGTACTCTTACAAAGTGGGTCTCATCAGGACTCTTGTTGATAGGGCCTACAAGATTAACAACACCTGGTTGGGGCTACACGAGGACATTACTAAGCTCATGGATATCCTAAAAAAGAATCTTTTCCCTGCTCATTTAATTGAAAGGGTTGTTAACCGTTACGTTACTGGGACCCTAAGTGATCATTGTCCCCGGGGTTCCCTTCCCACTTCACCTACATTTTACTTTAAGCTTCCTTACATAGGCCATTTTTCTGTTGTCACTCAGAAAAAGGTTGGTCACCTCATCAGGCGCTATTGCAACGAGTTGGATATCAAACTAGTTTTTTCCTCCTTTAAGATAGGCAAGTTGTTTAGCGTGAAAGACCCTATCCCTGGCGGGCTTCGTTCGCGTGTTGTTTACAAGTTTGCATGTGCGGGCTGTAATGCCTGTTATGTCGGCGAAACAACCCGGCACTTATCCACACGCGTGCGTGAACACTTAGTCAGTGATAGGGCCTCGCACATTTACAAACACCTTCAGAATTCCGAACACTTTCGCGCTTTGTGTTCGGTAGACTGTTTTCATATTTTAGATCATGCCTCTACGGGCTTCCAACTTAAGATAAAAGAGGCATTTCATATTCATAAACAACAGCCTTCCCTTAATCAGCAATTACATCATGTAAATCTAAAACTATCCTTTTAATTCTCACTTTGTCACGTTTTTTGTACATTCCGTTGTTACTAGCATAATTAGCATTTTTTTCTTTCTTATAAATTCAACTTGTAACGCTTTTTACATTAATTAACTGAAGTTTGACTATGATTGAATTGCGCGATATCTTTTCGTTAGACAGCCCAGCTAAACAACAAGTTCTTTTCGTTAGACAACCAATCAATTTGAGCTGTTTTTTGTGCGATTTCTGGCCCTGCGATATATTTTACGGTTCACGTTCGGATTCTTTAAACTTTTCCGTATCGCTTACCGCATGAAGGGTCACAGAGGTATGTTGTCATAGCTTTCAAATAAAAATTGTTTGCTTTGAACGTCTTATTAAATCTCTTGATTCAGTTTTTGGCAATGCGTGACAAAATCCCATCAATTGACCATTACGTGACATAGAAATGAACTCGACATCAAACGCTATATTTACATTTCTACGAGAAGCTGGAACATAGGCTTTTCTCCTTACAAGCAAGAGACTGACGCTAGAAGGCTTCACTACTTTTATGGATTGCTGTTTAAGAAAAAGGGACAGAAATGAGCTGGATTTTCTCGGATTCATTGGTTGAATGTCAATGAGAAAATAATGTACTTCCCCGAACACCACGCGCCGCAATGATTATCGTGCTTGTAGGATTCTGAATATGCCAGTACTTAAATGTAATGTCTCACAGGAGGTAAGCTTAAACATGACTTTTCTGCCATAGTTTAAGTCCAAATACCGAGGAAATCTAATACAAGAAGACATTTTCAGGTTCCTTTTGATTATCGAATCCCAGACACTTGCCTATTGTTTTCGTTTCTAGCAGGTTAGTGTTGTGATTATCACGATTTTGACAGCGTTAGTACTCAGCGCTGATGTAGAGCCCGAAAATAATTGTTATACCAGGCTTTACACTGACATTTCGTCTTTCAAAACGTCAAAATCTTAGGTATTTCGGTGTTTTACCGGATAGCGAATTTGCCGATTGAAAAAGTGTGCATAATTAAGAATGTTTAGGAAGTGAATTTTGGTGATTTTAAGCGGCTCTTCGTGACCTTCAAAATTAACCCACAGAGGTATAATTGGCCTCCAACGACCTGTAAACTCCTCAAAAATGAATTTCCATGCTCAAACTGGAGTATTATTTTGATGGGGATTAAACAGAGCGAAGTTCATGATGAGGTATTAGTCACTGAATTTTGCGTGTTTTTGACCAGATGTGGGACCGCAACGGATTTTTGATGTTTTAGCGGGTTTAAAAATATATTTCAAGAAAAAAAAATCACACCACGTTTCTAGGCTTAGCGTAGGCTATCTCTGGGAAGAATATGAAAAATTTTTATTTTTCATCATGTGCCACATATTTTTGATATGGCTCGGTCGTAGGGGACATTCCCTCGTAACATGTCTTTTATTTATTCCTCAAAATTTGTGTTTAAGACTATTAGTTGACTTATTTACCAAGATTTAATTGCTGTGTATAAAACTTTCTTGAGTAAATGACCTCAAGTCTCAAATTTCCGTTTAGACTCAAATGTGCTGTATACACGGCAGTCGAGAGTCGTTACTTATAATTTCCATGGAAATAATCCCTCAAATACATTAGCAGTTCAAACACATGAGCAGTTTAGTTAAGAAATCGTCCTAGCTGCTCGACGGGCATATGGTCACAACGTTGAATTTTACAGCTGCTTGATCGAGCAGTTGATATTGAATAGCTGCAAAGAGCTCTTCTGTTATGTTCCTGTGAAACATCAAGTTATCTCTCTAATCATTTTATTTATTTATTTTTAAACGAAAAAAAAAAAAACCCGGAAAATTGTTGGGATAACATAAAAACAGCAATAGTGAGCAGAAAAACGTGTATGCGTTGCCAGCAACGAAAATAGTGGTTACGATAGACTAATTCTCAAGGTGTGAAACAGTGCGTATACAACAGGTGTGAGAGGTCTTGGACCGTCTTCAATGTGTCATCAACACATTGAAGAAGAGCTGTTGTAACACTAGACGCGTGCAGAATGTGTGAGCTGCTCTGAATAATTAAGATATAAATGCGTGCAGAATGTGTGAACCACTAGGGTATTTAAGCTATCAATTATTATTCAAGTAAGTTGAGTTTTAACCGTCGCTCGGTTTGAAATGTGATCTTATCGTCAATCGTTGGGCGTTCAACAAGAGTGATTAAAAGATAGCTAGAGAGTGAACGACCTTAGGAAACAAGAGCTAAGACCAAAAGCTAAATTAAAACCTATAGCTTTCCTAACCCGACAAAATACAGAGAGTGAATGCCAAACTATCTGTATCTTAGTTTGTGAAGATTGTATTTAAAGAGGGCAGAAGTAGCTGAAAGGTGGAGCGAGCATTGCTGACATTGCTCCTAGTCTTCTTAGTTTAAAGAAAAAATCTGAAATTGATAAAATATCGTTAGACCCGCTGAATTTTTTGCCTTTTCACCTGCAAGACGCTCTCAATATACATTTCCTTAGATGTTTGCGGCTAACGTAATGGTAGTCCTTCCTCTTTAAAGGAAAGTTTCTGTTCGAGAATTTTTGTATGGGGTTTAGGGCACCACTGGCGACATCAAAATAGCTAGAAGAAGGCAGCTGTTCACGTATGTTAAAAAAGAAACTAGTTATCCTAAGACTTTTACTAGTTTAAACCGTTGAGCTATTAGAACAAGAGTACTTTATTATAATTATTCCCGTGGATCTTCGGCCACAATACTTGTGTCCTTCCATAGGACACAAATTTAAAGATGACGTTTCTATACTGAATTCTATTAAATTGCTTAGATAAGTTGAATACGGAATATGGCATTGATCTGAAACTCTGAAAATAAAAACATCTTCTTTCATATTTCAAATTGCTGACATCTTTCATTCAATGGTTTGAATTTTTCTTTAGTGAAAATGACGCTGAAAACCGGCACTTGAGTTTTACAAATGCACCATTTTATGTAGGCTATTTTAGGCTTAGAGAAGGTGAAAGGGAATCTTTAATCAAAATCATAGTTATGTTGGTGGCTCGTAGAGTCATTTGAGGCCAATACGTCTTTGGGAAAATTGCGCACGCATCACTTCTGCGAAAATTGCACATGAATAAAGCTATCCTTGCTCAAAAATACGTCAGTTGGAGAAGAATAAGGGGAATCCACATACCAAACTGCCCAAAGCTTCGCTTGAGGAGAAACACTTGTCTGAGACGGGCATGTCAAATTTTGCAGGTGCAATAAGATCTTGGCAGACTCCTGATTTTTGGACAGGGGACGACGATACCTCGTCTGGCCCCTAAATACAGAGAAAGATCTCTGTCTATGACTAGACAGCCCGTGAAAAGGCCACGAGGTTGATTTTGAATCAAACCAGCTGGTCTGTTTGCACGATTAATTTAGTTAATGTCCGACTGGACCTCCAGGCACTAAGTCACAAATACCAGGAACGAACAATTTGTATATAATGGATAAGCTTGCTGATCTCGTCCAGATGCATCGTGGACAGGAAAAAGAAAGAATCTTTACTGTTTTAATTAAACTCTCAATTTGTTATCTCTCAGTAAACGAACACAGCTTGCTCAAGCTTTAATCATCGATGCTATTTATTTAATATATTTTTAACTTTTATAGTTAGCTCACGTTCTGACTGGAAACCAGCTATTGTCTCTTTACATTGTTGAGTAGGCTAGCCTAGTCATGTCTTATCTTATCTTATCTTGTCTTATCTTATTTTAACTCACTGATCTTATCCTAAAGCTTATGGGCTGTTCCGAAATCCGACAAACTGACAAGAACATTCGATTAAAGAACCATTCAAATATCCTGGTGAGCTCGGGGTGTGTGTGAGCAGATCAGTATCGTTATTCTCAGAATTTACACATGTTCAGTTATTTAAACAGCATAAAAAATACCTGGCAACTTGATGCAATCGTGTCCAAGAATTGAAACTCAAAACGCAATGCTAGCCATGCAATGAGTTTTCTCGCACACCACTTTGTCCACCCTTCTCGATAGAACAAACTAAGTGTATGGCATTACGAGATATTAGGTTAGTATGGCAGACTACTGTCTTTAGGCTTGCTTCACGCAAGGCTTTGCAAAATTCGTTTATTAGTTTTCTCCACCACAAAATACCCCTATAATGCCTTAACAAGGTAGAACTATTCTGAAATGGGCCAACAAAGGCGAATAAAGAGAGCTGTTTAACTTGTGGTCGTTCAGTTACAAAAAACAGAAAGCACATTGTCCTTCAAGCTTTAAAGCTAATTACCTGAAAATAATATGGCTGAGTGACTAGTAACAACAGCACTATCTGACAGAATGGCATAATATTACACACGGCCGATATTGCTATACGACTTAATATTGATCACTAAATTTCACTTCTATCTCCAGCAGGTCTAAGGCTATTGTTATTAACTGCTTCACAGCTCTGAGATGTCCTATGAAATGTTTTCGGGGGCTTCTAACGCTTGTCCCTTCTCCGATTATCACTCTAATTTTTCAGGGGGGCATGAGGTCGAGTTATACAACCAGTAACGTTACTACGCTGTTTTGGCCAAGGCAAGATGGCCCCCAATTTAAGGCTCAACCCGTCGACTGTGAACAGCTGAAAAAGCCGTTTTCGCTTACCCTATGCCAAGTAAGGATCAAACTTTATTATCAAGCAAAAATCGCACACACGGAAATTTCGTTCAGTGGTACTTTAACAGAAGAAGACAAATGTCTTATATTATATTTGTGCACGCGCTCGCGCTCATTTGCGCTCGGTAATGACGCAAAAATTTTGCGCAGTAGGGATACGCAATGCAATACTGAAGAAACACGTTAAGGTAGCACATGGGCATTCTGTTTGCGCATGGGCGAGACGAGTGGAATAATTTGAGTTCGGCGCTGTTTCTTATTTGTAAATACGCTACGCTGGTTTTTAAATGGGCGGTCAACGTTGTGAGAAAGATCATGTCAAGAAAGATAAAAGATTATAACAAGTTTACACACATTTCGTGTAACTGACCATGGATATTCATTGTGTTTGTCGAGACTTGAGGATGTATTTATGATCAAAATGCGAATAGAACGAAATAAAGGCTCAAAGAAGGAGAATATGGCATTTGATTCAACGAAGATGAATATGTTTATTGGAGAAGACAAACGATGAAGGTTAGTCGCAAGATGTTGAAGCTTTCTTGTTATGAATCACGGGCTTGTATATTGAGACGATCGTCAGATACACGAACCTATATTAGAAGGAAATTTTTAATTTGAGCTGATTTTCCCTCAACTTTGAAGTAAATTTTCATCATGTTTCCATCGGCCCCAAGCTTTGAACTACTTCAGACAACGTCGTCTCCTCTTCTTCTCCTCAGCCGCTGGGGGCTCCAGGCTGTTTTTAAGATTACTTTTTTGTTACAACAGCTTTTTGCAACTTTTTTTATTCGGAATGGTTTTGATCACTGTGGTCTTTCGTCTTGTCGTTCTCAAAATCTGTTGTGCAGGGTATGTAGTTGTTTAATATTTTACACTGTTAAAGTGTCGTTTTAATACTAGTTGACGTTTGCTATCTTACTTAATGTGTTTCGGTTGCTATTTTTATAATCGCCTTTTCGTTTCGAAGAGCTAACTTGAGTAGGAACTTTGGTTAAAATTCTCTATATGACTGGCCTCGAAAACCCGAAGCACTTTAATTACAATGACTGTTTGCTTGCCCTTTGCTCTATCCAGTTTATTTCTTCCCCCAAAATGCTAATTCTTATTCAAAGAAGAAGAACTGCTAGTTCTCACATTTCATGTACATTAAGCTTTCGAACGGAACCCGGAAAAACCAAATGACGTGAGCTTTACTGCCGTGTTTATTTTTTAAGAATGCCTCTGCCTTTCGAGCTTGTTGTTGTTGTTGTTGTTGTTTTTTTTTGTGCAGCAATGTAACAAAGTATACAGACTAAATTCCAATAGACTATTGTTTTGATGTTATTTACCATGGTATGAAGATTCAGAAAACGACAGTTCTTCAAACAAACTTAAAACAACGTGTTATAACATGCAGGCATTGAAAAAAACAGTCGGAAGTTTCACCGCAAACCCAATAGACTGATTAAGCGGATTGTCTTCAAAATTCTTCACAATGTTAAAGGATTTGTCATGTACTAGCCCTTGCAACAGCTCCATATTCTGTACCAAATATACTATGCTTATGAAATATTTATGTTGGAACATAAATGTTAACTAGTGATCAAATGATAACTAATGATCAGCCTTTGACATACATGCGATTAATCTTAAAGTGAGGATGACAATTGATAGTTTTCACATATAAATTGCGATACAAACTGGAATTGTTGTAAATGGGATAAACAATTCCATTCCAAATCTTCAATGAAAGAGCAATAAAGGTACGTAATTTAGCAACCTTCAGTATTACTCGTAGCGTAAATATTATTGAATATCCCTGGGTAGCAAGCATTTCCAGTAATTAAAGCCTCTAATAGAAGTGTAAAAGTTTCATTACTTTAGGATTTACAGTGAACGTAAAAATAAAGACAAGAGGATAGGGAGGGGTTTCAATGAACTCAAAAGGACGGTTACAACTTCTATTAGACTCGTGTGTATGTTACTTATTTCAGACCTTCAAAAGCCACATTTTTGAGCCCTTAAGTAAGCCCCCTTGTCTTGCATAACCTTCCTTCCAAGATATTAATGATGTGATAAAGTTGATATAAAGTTAATTCCAGATGAGTTGTTTGCAACAATGCTACTTTGGAGACCACGTGTGCGTCTTTGTTTGGTTGAAGCGTAAGGAGAGCAACTTGTCTGGTGAAACAATCATTACTGCAGAAAATGTTTGTTTTGCTTAATAAGAGCCTACATATCAGACCAAATGCCAATTATCTTAACAGAATAGATAAGAAATCTTAAGTCAGAAAAGGTGTATTTTGTTGTTTTATTGTTTCCGTTTTTTTGGTTGTTTGTTTGTTTTTTGTTTTTCCTGTTTATTTATTTTTTTGTTTAATCTGCAGCTGAAATTAACAACAGCGGTTTGAAACACATGTGTGTTTCGTTGATATGTTTCGCCCGCTAGAGAATTGGTCAAAAGTTTCTTCATAGTATGGAATAGTAATCTGCACTGCTAAGGCCAAAAAAACAGAGAGCACAAAGCTCAGTCCAGAGGAAAATAGCCCAACTTGGGAACTGTATAAGGGGATATCACTGGGCTATTTCTCCACACTACGCGTTTGACTACTGCCAATTTGACGGTGGCCTGCATATCAAATGTTATTTTCACAGGTGAAACTAAATAATTGCAGTTAACTTGCTCTCTGAAAATTAAGATCAGGGGACTGTAAATATCGAGAATTAATTTTCAAAACTGAAATTACGGATGTCTTCATATTTTGCCAGGAGAAACCTTTTGGTGAACTATTTTCGAAAATAAGACTAAAACTTCCCTGAGAGTTTTTGATTTTGAGAGATCCAACAAAAAGTAGAATTGCGGTTTTCGTGCTACGGCCGCCATAAATTCAGCCGAAAACTTGGACATATTCACATCACTCTCAGAGAAAGACGGCTTGGTCAATCAAAATGATCATTTACATGTATGTTTGGTATCAAAATTACAACACAAAAATGTAAAAATATTGCCAAGAACAGCATTTTCACTTCGGGTAAGAAGCGCCCGAAGATTCCTAGCTTTTGCAATTTGAAAAAAAAAAACCCTAAATATTAGGCACTTTTGGACGCGACTTTCGTACCTTAGTACATAGAAATTGCAAGTGAAAAATACATTTTTGCAAAGCCCTATTATTGCTTTACAACATATAAAAAATTCAGCTTGGGCAATTGAAAAGCTGTATAGAGAAACATGTGTAAGGAGAGGCTTGTTACGCGTAATTTACACTACAATTGCAAGGTCACGCAAGCAAAATTTCTACCCGTGTTAAGACGAAATTCAAGGCTCAAAAAAGTACTTTGGTATACGGCCTCACCCAACGAGACTTCACTCCAGGGAAGATAAAAAATTTCAACTACACATAAGCCGAAAAAAAAATGCGCATTCCGAAAATATTCTCAAAACAGGTCACGAGCTATGGGCGACCCTTTGACCTTCTATGACATTCGAAAAACAAAACACGGCAGGGCTTAACTTGACTTTCATTCGTCGGAATACACGTGTTTTTGCTTTCGATTCCTATAATGACATATCCTAATGAAGAAGAAGTTAGCCTTTTGGATTTGGAGGCATCTACCCACAACATAGTAAATAAGAGCAGCTGGATTCTTTTTGAAATGTGAACCTAGCATTTTATAGACGGTAACGATCAGCTGCAGGTGATCGCCGAACTACACATTAAAATTCGGTTGTTGCTTCCTTGTTAATTCTGCCGTGACGGCAGTATTAACAAGGAAGCAACAACCAAATGATGTACTCAATGCTTAGGAATTTTTCCTCGTCTTGGTGAGTTTTTCCTGACAAGAAACCACGGCAGTTTTTGCAAAACACAGAGAAAAAGCACTAAGTCAATTGTCGCACCTGACAGCAACGTAACGTAGCGTTAGCCAGGAAGCTACCTGTAGTAGGCGAAGGTAGTGGGGGTTTGGGAGCAATAAACAGGCCGGCGAGTGCATTTTTTACGATGCAGGCAGTTCAAAAGTTCTTGTAAAAGACACGGTGTCTTTTACAAGAATTTGAGACTGTCTGTGCAAGTAAAGATTTTGTGAATATACTTGACTGGATGAAGCAAGCATATAACTGGAGAAGAGCGACTTTTGTACTCGCGTTGGCCGAACTAAACACCTGGTCATTTTGCTAAGTATTTTCTAGAACAAACCGAACATGAGATTAAAGTTTTCCTCCATTTACTTCTTTTTAGCTTCATTGAACCATGTTTTCTGTTTTGGTGTTTTTTCTAACGCACTGACAGTCACTTTTCAACTGCTCAGGAAAAGGAGAAGGCAGGAGGAATGCGAGGGAAGTTTCACAGGGAGAGGCTCCCAGCTTCCCAACCGACTTCTAAAAGTTTACCCTTTGATTCGCTATCTGTTCTTCTGAATGACAGCATAACTCTTTCATATAACATCGGCCATGAAAGGTGTTGTCCCTCAACATACCTTTAGTAGTAATTCGGCATCCTTTTTTCAGAAACTTGCAACACTTTTTTTGGGGTAGAGTCTCCCAGTGTTTTACAGGGAGTTCTTCTCTGAAGGCTGGGAGCGGAAAGGAGGGTGGGGGGGGCGTTAAATTGATCTGTTCCATCGCATCACAACGTCTTTACCATAAACGAAATTTTCACATTTATTTCTCTTGACTTGTTCTTGGCCTTCTAGTTGCTCAAAATCGGGCGATGTCACCCTAAATGAGTCAATCCAATCTCATCAGTTCCCAGAGTCTTCGTTCCCCTTGATTAGCGGTCGGAAAACGAGAGCTCTGGAGCAACCATTTCAGGCATGCGCCATAGATGCAGACTGCGCAGTGAAATCGGATGGGCAGAAGTCAGTTATTTCCATTGTTACTTCAAAATTGTTGCTCTCAGAGCTCCCGTTTTCCGACCGCTTGTCAAGGGAAACGAAGAATCTGGGAACGATACTGAAGCCAATCGATTTTGTGCTTACATCTTGTGTAAAGCTCGTGCGGACCCTCGCCTATATTATCATCTAGATCATTATACGAGCGATCTTAATTACATCATCGAGTTCAACTAACGCAGCGAAACATGACAATCTACTTCTTTGATCCAGTCCAGCTAGAATATAACAGATCTTGAGTAATACAAACCGTTTTTAGGCTGCTTGTTTAATACACATCCTAAAAATGGGGCGTTTTCCATTTTGCCAAAGATTCCGGAAATCATTTTCGGTCGGAAGGCCCGTTTCGGTTTTCTTGTGACTGGAATATTGCGGGTCACCTCCGGAGGTGGTCCACTTATTTAATTTCGGTCGGAATATTCCAAAATTCGTCGCGCAAACCGATTCTTTGCCCTAATTAGGGAAAGTGTATCTAATTGTCGAGGGTCGAGAGTCGAGGGTACAACGTCGTTCCATTTTGGTCGGGTATTCCCACTGATCTGTGAGCGGTCAGTTTGGCATATGGTAAAGCACCCATACACTCGCCAGTCAAAATGTGCAATTACAGTGCGAAGAACCATCAGTTCACTGCTGTCCTTCTCCACCCTTTCCCCGCTCCGCTCCTTTCAACCTCCAATTTCGTACCCGCGATTTAAAGTTACTGTCACGTGCGGCATACCGAGGTGCTCTCGCTCTGTGTTTTGCTAAAACTGCGGCTCTTGTCAGGAAACACAGTCTGTGGTAAGGAACAATAATTCCTGGGCAGTAATTAAATTATTTGACTGTTGTTACTCATCAATACTGCCGTTTTCAAAAAGTGAATTTAAATGTGTAATTCGGCGATCAACATTGGTTTATCGTAACCGTCTAATTACGAAGTGGGTTATATTTCAAAAATACTCCAGTTGTTCTTTTTGTAGCGCGAACAGATGCCTCTAAACTCAAAAGCCTAACTTTCTGTACTTGAGGATACGTTTATAGCAAAGCAATCATAACAAAGGGAATGAAAGGTCAAAGGGTCGCACATGCTACTTAAGTGACATGTTTTGAAAATATTCTCAGAATTCGCCGTTTTATTTACCCCAATTTTTTCAACCGATGTGTAATTAAAATGATTGATCTTCCCCGGAATGTACTCTCGTTGGGTGAAACCATGTACCAGAGTGCGTTTTGAGCCTTGAATTCCGTCCAACTGACACGGGTAAAAATTGTGCCTGCGTGACGCTTGCAATTGTAGGGTAAATTACACGTAAAAAGCCATTTCTTACACATGATTTTCTATACAGGTTTTCGATTGCCCAAGCTGAATTTTTTATATGTTGTAAAGCAATAATAGGGCTTTGCAAAAACGTATTTTTCACTTGCAATTTCTATGTACCAAGGTACGAAAGTTGCCTTCAAAAATGCTCCATTTTTAGAACGTTTTCAAAGTGTAAAAACTATTAATCTTCGGGCGCTTCCAACCTGGAATGAAAATGCAGTTCTTGGCAATATTTTTACATTTTTGTGTTGTAATTATGATATCAAACACACATGTAAATTATCATTTTGATTGACCAATCCGTCTTTCTCTGAGAGTGGTGTGAATATGTCCAAGTTTTCGGCTGAATTTATGGCGGCTGCGACGGGAATTCTACTTTTTGTTGGATTTCTCAAATTCAAAAACTTTCGAGCAAGTCTTAGACCTACTTTCGAAAATAGTTCACCAAAAGGTTTCTCCTGGAAAAACATGAAGAAATCCGTGATTTCAGTTTGAAAATTAATTCTCGATATTTACAGTCCTCTGCTCTTAAATATCCTTAATTCTTCTTCCATCTCTAAAAGCTCCACATGGGTTTAAATACATCTCTCTAGCTCTACCAAAGCGGTTACTCACATCAGAATAATTCTGCGGAACGATGCTCATTACGGCGTTTTTAAAATAAAAAAAAACAAACACCCTTAGAGTTTCTTCAGGGTTTCTCGGTACCCACTTGGTCCACAAAACGACATTTCAGCACCTTTATTAGCGTCGTTTCTAATTATCCTACAATCATCCCCGTCACTCAGTTTTATATTTGCTCGCACGCGCAATGTCGATTAATTTCTAGACTTTTTCAATTCCCTGCAGATGCAGTGCCACCAAACGTATGTTCCCGAAGTAGCACAACTACAAGTGGATGAATCCATGGAAAAAGTATACTACCGTCAAATGCTGCCAAAAAATTTCTCGACCTTCTCCGACTGTTCAGTGTTTTCTCCTGCCCCTTGTCTGCTTGAGAAAGTAAGTGTGGAGGAGTTTCAACAAGAGACCGAGCACACTATGAACAACCTGTATTCCAAAGGTCACCACTACTCGGAAAGGTCCTTGACTAATCGAAGAGAACTGAAACGAGAAAGGGAGCGCAAAAGGCAGGGGCGTCTGAGGAGGGCGTTTAACGTGCTTCGCAGTGTAATAACCGATTATTTTTTCAAAAGAGAGCCCGGAGACAGACTGTCAAAAGTCCAAACTCTAAGACTAGCAAAGAATTACATTGCTACACTACAAGAATTGACAGAGACATGTTAATGCAATTTTAGGCGCTGTTGCCTAGTTTGCATTGATGCACCTATTGTGCACCGCTCAAAAGTATTCACCAAACACCAACTTAAGAGGAAAAATACGGCGACATTTTTCGTACTAAGTAACACATTTTATGGGGGTTTCATTCGTTGTGCTGGCTTTAGCATTTTAAGGACGTTCTCGCCCAAAATTTTCCACCTACAGATTTTTTTTTTAAACTTTGACTGCAGGTAGAAAATGATAAGATTATACTAAGACTATACTAATTAAAACGCAAAAAAAAAAAAAACGTTTGGGGGTCACCGAACGCGTTTAGAGATAAGGCGTATCTGCACACACCATAGCATTTCTAGTATTTCCAGTCACTCGAGGCGATTCTGGCCAGATTCATTGCTATCGGCATATATTTAAGTTAAAGAATCATATCTAAACTAGGTATGTTAAAAGCATCATATAAAAGCCTATTTGATAGATCTCTCCTAATTAAATAATAACTATATATGTCATTAAACCAGTTGGAATTAGGCTTTAAAAAATGCAACTTCGAAGTCACGCACGCCGGTTTTGTTTTTTTTTTTAGTATAACGGAAAGAATCAGAAAAAGAAGTGATCTGCCGAAAAACACGCTGGACACACGCGCCATCAAAAAAGCCGGGGTGATCGCATCTCAGGACAGCGGACGCGCGCTTCAAAATTCAAAACAAATTTCAAAATGGCGGCTTCTCTAACATTTGAGGATGTTCTCGAAGAGGTCACTCGTAGTGACACTGAAGAGGTACAAGACTCCAGTGATGAGGAAAGCGACCAAAAAACTAAAGCTATAGAGTCGGCTGTCAATTGTTTTACAGAATGCAGTGACCTGGGGCAAAATATCGCACTTTTTAAACAAGAGGCAAAAAGATATCTAAAAGGGCTTTACGAACAACATGCTCGAGGGAACGATTCATTTGCCATTTTGTGTGAATCATCACTCAACACAGGAGCAGTGTTAAAAGAAGAAGCGTGTACATGGTTGGATTTAATCTACAGGAGGCTGTCAGCTCGTCAGAGAATTAGGAGACCGTGGTTTTTGGAGTTTACCCGTGACATTCCAAAGGAAATTTTTTTGGCTCTTAAAAGGGCCTTTTCAACCACAACAAATAATGAGCTAAGGAGCAATGTACACATGGAAGGAAATCGTAAGGGCCTCTCAATCAGAATTGCATATTCTCCTTCTGTTTTTTACATGTTTCGAATTTTGACTGGAAAAACAATGGGACAGTTGAAAAGTTATTTGAGAAGGAAGATACCTGGAAAAGGCAAAGCAAAAGTCCTTATTTCGAGGTTTAAGGAATTCAAACTTTGCTACAAGTATTCAAAGCGGCAAATGACTGTTTCATGTCATTATGGTTTCTGGAACATACATGGGTTTCCTTTGCATGATTAAGTTTGTTATGTACACTTTGTAGTCTGTTAAAAATGCTTTTAATAAGATTCTTGAATTGTTGAATGTTTACAAGATTGGAAATAAATATTGGTTTTTAAAACCTCTGAACATTTTTTCTTGACAAATGAAAATTGAAAATTGTAATACTTTACTACAATGCATGTAAAGTATGCATAAATACTTCTGGTCTATGTATTACAAAGCTTGTTGTAAATACATGTTATTCAATGGAAATATGATAATAAATTATTCATATACATTAAAAGTACTGAATGTATGGTCAATAAATACAAATATATACAAATATAAATAAATACAGGCATCAAAATATAAAATTCAACAAACTGGTATTTGATACCTTATTTATGCAAGTTATACAAGAAATAGTTCATGCCA
>JAHPZR010008899.1:0-15000 GCA_019787425.1 Platygyra sinensis | reverse complement strand
AAGAATGCTGCTTTGTTGGACTTTATATTAGAAATACTTTTTACAGTCAGTTTACTTCAGTTGACAGATCATTTTATAAATGAAACTTTTCTAGATGGTCCAGGTAAGTATACTTGTAGATACTGGCCAAGGCCAGTATCTACTAGTTGTTGTGATACTATTGATTTTCTTTTACAAGTGTATTGCAATTTCTCTTTTTTTTTATTAAATTGAAGGGAAACAAGCAGTTCTGCATCAACGGTGGTTGTGGACCACACAAATTTACCTGGAAACCTTAATTCACACTCGTCAAATGTGCGCATGGGATCGTCCCACACAAGGTGGCAGGACACCATCTCACCATTTGCCAGACCGACCTCTGCCACATCAACAGTAATACCCAGACCTCACTACTTTAAATTTCAGCTTTTTCCTGGAAAATTCATGAAAATTCAATTTGACCGACTTGTTCTTTTAGCTCTTATGGACAGGTATGGAGTGTTTTGTGGCTTGCATAAAATCATTAGTTTTCTTGTGACGGTTTTAGGAATTAGTATGCAATCAGCTGTTTGCATTTTCTTCACAGGAGACTATGATTCTTTTGGATACACCTAGAATTTTGACCTCTACTGCCCAAGCTTTTAGCCAGAATTTGAAACATGGGTTCCAAAATGTGCTAAGAACTTGTTCAAACCAACCATTTATAATGAAAACAGCAAGTGAAAAACAAATTAAAATACTAATTTTCTTTCAAAAATGAGCATCCACAGGCCTAGGATACATAGACACCCATATGGCTAAAAACCTGCGACTGACCAAACTGACTTAATTATGTGGGCATTAAAAAGACATCCAGTCATGAGGTTGGGATTCTAGTTTGTAAATCCTTAGACTAGAAGAGGATATGTGGCATGAAGGACATACATACAGTGGCCTAGCTATAAGTAATCTAGGTAAAGGTAAAGTCTGCATACGAGCCAAGTGGCCCATCAGGCCGGAGCTTATCCCGGTTTCCTTAGCATGAAGCGACTGAGAGTACTCAACTCCCCCCTGGATGGGATGCTAGTGCATCGCAGGGTTACCCCCAGCATTAAATTCGCCGGTACCCATTTATACACCTGGGTGGAGAGGGGCACTGTGAGAGTAAAGTGTCTTGCCCAAGAACACAACACAATGTCCCCGGCCAGGGCTCGAACCCGGACCGCTCGATCCGGAGACGAGCGCACTAACCATGAGGCCACCATGTCTCCCACATAAGTAATCTAGAGTCTAGATTAAATGATCTTTGATTAAGCCCTGTCCAGGGTCCCTGTTTTCTTGCATTGTGTGTTGGCTCTGACAGTGCCTCTCTCCAACCAGGAGCATTAAATGCAATTTAACAGAGTTAACAACTATTTGCACAAGTCTGATGTCAGCAGTCAGCAGTGTATAGATATGTGTATGCGCCAGAATTTCACATGTTGTTGGACCAAAGGGCATTGTAGCAGTTTTGCATTTTAGTCAGCATTTCCTTGGGCATTAACATTCTCTTGAGCATTGGAACTCACTTTTCAGAGGCTGTTTCACCTTTCTGTCCGTCTATTATCAATGTGACAGGCACCCGGTGTAAATTTATTAAAACACAAACACACACAGTGGTCTGCCTGTGATGAAAACCCTATTGTTTGGCCATTCAAATTCAAACTATTTACTTGACATAATTTTTTTTTTTAATCAATTCCATCTAAGTTTACTCTCATAGTGGAAAAGAAAACAGTTTCAAAGGTTGCAGAGAATTAAGTGTTTGCATTTAATTTCCAGGAATAAGTACAAAGTTGAAGCCATGGTTTCTGTATTGCTGGCTGTTCTGGTGGCTGTTCTGGGCTATTGGCTTCTGCTGGCAGATTTCTTTAAAGACTTCTGGATATTTGTCTTCTGTTTTGTGCTGGCTGGATGCCAGTTTTCTCTCATCAAGGTTAGCAGATTTTACCTTTATTCTTTTAAGATGCACTCTGACACGTAAAATAATACCTTCTTGACTGTGTTAGTCACCAGGTATTATGTCCCAATTTCTGAAAGCTACTTGTATAACAATTAAAGCTTTCTTACTTCTCTTCAAAGAGCAATTCATGCTTTCCTCTGGATAATCTCAATCCATTAGGTATACTTTATATATTTATTTATTTATTTGTCTGTTTGTTTATTTATTTATTTATCTTTCATCATTTGTCATTTACATAAATTAATCTGATTAACAATTTAATTACGGAGAAAAAATATTGTGAGAAAACCTAAACAAAAACAAGTGGGCTTGTGTGCTTAGGTTCCCTCGCTAGCAAGGCTAGGGTAAGTGATTAATTTATGGGATGTTTACAAATTTTGATGCAATTGTTTGAAAGTTCTGTGGTGGACGTACATGCAGATTCATGAGCAAAACTTGACAATTCAGTAACCCCAGATGAAAATGGATGGTGTGTCCAGGAACAATGGGAGGTGATGAACATGAAGTCTTGGTGCCATTTGGGAGGGATAGGTTTGACAAATGGAAGCTTAGGATATTTCCAGTAGGAAGTGATGTCAATGTTGTTCAAGCTGACATTTTCCATCTGATCTCTCTGGTCCAAACCCCCTCCTTTCCTCAGTACTTACCAACCAGTCCTTAATTTCCCACAATGCAATTTACACTGCAAAGGAAATCATTGTGCATATCTGGTCGTATTTTCAAATGCAGGGAGATATTAAGCACTGATGATATTACTGTTCATCACAATTCTAAACACCATTTCTGCATCATTTTATTTTGAATTGAATTAAAAGAAATGTCATAGCTAGGAAAATTATAAAATTTCATTTTCCTACTATTGCTTTCGTTTGCAGAGTGTTCAACCTGATGCTGCATCACCAACTCATGTAAGTCTTAGCTCAGATATTTTTATGTCAAGTGTACGTTTTTATAGTGTTTTAAACTTATTTTTAAACTTACTTTAAACATAGTTAGTAATACACGACCCCACAAGCATGTAGTTTGCTTTAAACATTGATCGTGTTTAAATAAAGGATTTTACTTACTTACTTACTGCTCTG
Source organism: Platygyra sinensis (assembly GCA_019787425.1). NCBI lineage: Eukaryota > Metazoa > Cnidaria > Anthozoa > Scleractinia > Merulinidae > Platygyra > Platygyra sinensis. Next base: position 11,958 of record JAHPZR010008899.1, on the reverse strand, counting down.
TACTGTCTTAAACTAAAACTCTAAGGGGAGAAGTTACTTTTTGTTGTTCTGGGTTTTTGAGTTTCACCACCAGGTCCTGAAATAAACACTGGGATTAAAAATACCTAGTAGGGCTACCAAAGTAACAAAAAGTTTAAAGGGGTTAAGTTTCTAAAGAAACTGTGGTGCTGTGTCAGTGGGAGAATAACAAGATAATTTGGTTTTATCAAGTGGGTTGATAACGTGAATTGGCCACCAAACCTCTTGACGGTGGCCAATTCACATTATACACACAGTTGATTAAACAAGGTTATCTTACAAAAGAGCTTCATTGATTTTGGAGAGCAAGTTCATAGAATTTCTCTGAATCGGGCTGAGATAAGATTAAGGGCGCGTTCGTTTGGAATCAATCCAGAATAAGAATAATTGGAATAATGCGAGTAAGCGTTTGTTTGGGGGCTATTCTTATTCCGGAATACCTGTATTTCCATTCCGGCTATTTTGCTCCCAGGAGCAGAATAGCCGGAATATATTCCGGAATATATTCTTATTCCGGAATATCCCAAACGAACGTGCCCTAAAGATCGCATTAGGCAGATATTATCATGTAGCAGAAAAAGCTTGACCCTGATATTTCAAACTCCCGGGGGAAATAAAAAACTAGTTTGAAATAGCAAGAGTTCAAAATAACTGATATGGAATGACTGAAGGGCAAACCCAACAGAAGTGGGTTTGATTTCAATTAAATGGGAATTTGAAGTAACCAGTGTGAATTAACAGGTCAAACTGTATTGCCACAGTCTACATGAGAGGTATTTCAGTAGCATGTAAGATCCAGGCTTGAGGTTGTATTGGAAAGAAAATCATTTTATGCGGGATACAAACCTGGCGCAACTTAGATCAACACATGTATCATAATTAAAAAATGCACACACTTGGTAGATATCTGGACTATGTTTAAAAGATATTTTTTTAAATTTTCTTCCCTTTAGGGACACAACCACATGATTGTGTTCAGCCGGCCTACATACTTCTGTGTTTTGGCTATATGTGTCTTGGTGCTGGATAAATGTGTTAAGTCAGACTTGGTCACTTTCACTATTTACGGCATCCCTTTTGCTACCAACTCTTCACTGACATACACTCGAGACTTCCTTATTGGTGGGTTTCACCTCCTAACACTAGCATTAAAGTGTATCGTTATACTTTTGTACTGTTTTCAGTACGTTGTCATCGTCCTGTATTAATTATACAGAATAAATAAATTTATACATGTCAAGGTTGTCTTGTGTAAATCAGAGATTTCTGAATGGTTCTTTCGCGGTTGTTTTGTTTTTTTGCCCCATGGTCTGTTTTCATGAAGGTGGTCATAAGCCCTTTGTTTTGTTTGTTCCATAAAATAGCCCACTTACTAACCCTGATGTACAGTAGCAGGCATGCACCTTGCTGTTAATACAGAGTATTGTCCCTTGGTCGTTTTTGTATGGACCTTGCTGTGCTCAGTCTGTACTGCTATGACCTTGGGCCAATATTCCCTAGTATGACCCTCATGCTCTGTTGTTAAGGGGTTAACATTGGTACTGTACTGTACGCACTGTCTCACAATGACTAAGAACTACCAAATTCTAGAATTTGATTGGCTGAAATTGATATTGACCCAAGTCTAGATTTTCCCTTCTAGACTGGCATCTAGACCAGTTACATTTTGTGGTGAAAACGTTGCAATCTAAAATACAAAAATATTAGTTTTTCTCCTTCAAATATTAGTGGAAGAGACAAAAAGCCTGATGAGAAAAAGTAAAGAGGAGGACCAAACTTTGGCAGATTTCTTTGGCAATTTTTTTTTGGAATTTGTAATCTTTATTTTCTTCATAAATCAACCATGTTCACAATGTCTGATGGGATAAACAACATGGCAAATAGAAATTGAATGATAATTTGAATTATCACAGATACTGAACCTTGTTTGGTTTCTTGCAGGTTTTATACTTGGTTTCCCTTTAATCTTTCTTGTTGGTCTGTTACCTCAAGTCAACACATTCCTCATGTACATACTCGAGCAACTGGACATGCATGCTTTTGGAGGAACTGGTAAAGGCAATGATCTATGTAAATAATCAATGTGTGGTTATGGAGCTTACTTCATTTCAAGCAGTTTCCGTGTCATTTTGGACAGCAACTTGCGCACAGTTAATCTGGTACTAGGATCCTGGGAGCCGGGGAAGGGGAGAGAGGGCAAATGTAGGAAGTTTTATTTCTGGAGGCCCGTACCATAATAATAATAGAGGGAATAATAGAGGGAACTGGTTATGAAGCCCGGCAAACATCAAAGGAGCAAACAAAGATGCTAAGATTTAGTTGGAGGGTCCACAACCCTGCACAATCTTTTGTTTTGCGCTCATACACTATGCATGAATTACGTAACCAACACATTTCTATTAGTTCCTCGGTCAGTAGTAAACAACTATGTGTTTTGTGCAGGGTCAAGACCAAAACAGAGAACAAAACATACAACAAAGAATTTTGTCGCTTTTCACTCTATTAAGTATGCTCTGGCCAGATGCTCAACCTCTTACTCTTTTGTATACCATTGTGACAGAAAAGCTACCTATTTTGTATGCTTTTTATTGAAGAGGTGTCTTTTTCTCACATAGCAACCGTGTTCTTTAGAACACTGCATCCCTTCTTTAAGGTTATTCCTCACAATTGCACTGCGCATCCTTTCTGCGCATAATTTATGGCGTCATTTAGCGCGCTCTCGTGCACGTGCACACTGAAAACATGGCGGATTTGCCTTGCTATTGAGCTCTTTCAGTTGAAAAATGGCTATAACTCACCAACGAGCATGGGCACCCAAATTTTTTTTCCAGTCATTGTAATCAACTTATCATAAACTTTGCTTGAGGAAAGACTGATCTGATTTCTATTGCTGAAAATTGAATAAATAGCGAAAATAGCAAGTAAACTGTGGTCTTTTCTTTTTTGCCCTATGGTGACCATGTCAAGAAATTTGGTTGAAATTTTAATCAAGGATTCAGCTTTCTGTCTAAATCAAACTTAAAAAGTTTATTTGTGTCCGATACAACGCATTGACTCTAGTTTAATGCGTGTTCTCACGAGTCTCGGTCACAAAAATTTACAATTATTACTGGGAATGCGTTCTTGTAATAAGTGTTAAATAATGTCAAAATGGATCATTTTTAATGCCCCAGTGCTCCTTAATGAGTATGGGCACCCCCCTTTTTAATTTCAAAATTGAAGTTCTCGTATGATAAAATGTCAGTGGGCAAAGTTTGAACGAAAATCTATTGTCAATTTTATTTCAGGGGAATTACCTTAAACCCTTGACATGAAGTCAGGAACAATATGCTTATGAGGCGAAACATAAACAATGACGTCAGCAAAAAAAGCTCTTGAAGATAGTTGGCAAAGGCGGCAAAAAACGAGATACAAAACCCCTCAACTTGTCGCGCAACATTGTTTTGTTGCAAGTGTTGGGTCAGTGTTTCTCGTTTTTCACCTCGCGTGATCAACTTATCGCGCAACAAAAACGATTGTTGCTGGTTGAAGAAATGCAGCGTGCTGATTGGTTGACTTGCTTGGTGTGGCAAGTTTCATGAAAAACGAGCAACAAAGCCAGAATTTGTTGCTCAAAGTAGAAATTGCGCTCTACTTTTCGCAACAATTTTCTTCAACCCGCAACAAGAATATTTGTTGCGCGAAAAGTTGATCGCGCAAGGTGAAAAACACGAAACGTCGACCCAAAAGTTGCAGCGAAACAAGTTGCGTGACAAGTTGAGCGGGTTTTTGACGTATCTCGTATTTCAACGGCCTTCAATTATCACCCTAATTGGAATAACGTTGTCACAGAAAAAAGCAAAAGCAAAAAGCCAAATAGGAATTAATTAGGAGAAATTTAAATTTCTATTGTTCTTAGATACTGTATATGAATGAAAAATACACTTTTTTATTCATGTCATTCATTTACATTCTATTTTTATTCATGTACAGTATCTGAGAACAATGGAAATTTAAATTTCCCTAATTAATTCCTATTTGGCTTTTTGTTTGCTTTTTGCTTTTTGCTTTTTGCTTTTTCTATGACAACGTTATTGCAATTAGGTGTTACATGAAGACAACAGGCCATTTTCGTATTTTCACTCACTTGCAATAGCAATTGAGGCTCTTGAATACGGGGAGTGTTTTTAGAACAGTCATTGGACAAGGTTGAGCAAAATATCATGATTTGTCTGTAGCAAGCAAATCAATTATTTGCCGAAGCCGAAAGCTAAGGCAAAAAATCGATCTGCGACACACTGAAAAATCACGATATTTTGCCATAACCGAGTTCAATAGTTATTTTATCATTCGATCACCAAGTTTTTTTTCTTCGTATTTTTATCACTTCCTGGCAGCTCAGGGAAGCGATCTGCCATTTTTCTGTAGAGGACGTGGTTCTAATTACGCATAAGCAGAATATTATTTGCAGCAAAACACGTTAATTTAGACAGTACTGAAGCATGAAGCCGACCATCTATTTTGTAGGCAGTTATTTGCAGGTCACGTGGTGGGCTCTCGGCCAATAGAATAGAAAGGAAGAAAAATGTATCGAATGATAAATGAGATTAGCGGTAATCTTACATTCCTCATGAGCCTCCATTGCATCTCCAATATCGAGAGTACGAGAATGATAATAAAGGGCGACATTCGCAAGTTTCACTAACTTATGATGACTAAGATTTTGATAAATTTCGAGCAACTTGTAGAAGTCTTCATATAGCTTCTCTTCAACAAAAGCCTGGAAAAGGCTTATAACTTCAGATCATGGTGTGACAGTCGCGAGTGACGCGGCAATTACGTCACTCCCATGAGGGAGGGACTGAGTTACGTGTTCCGAACTCTCAACCTAGTCACGCTTATGTTCTCTATTTCTTTTAGAAAACACCACGACGAGAGAAAAGAAAACAACTTATTAACTTTGATTATAAAAAGGTAAATTCTCTCTGCTAGCGCCATCATCACGTCAACAGCTGGTGTTAGCTCTATGTCTCCATCGAGTTATAGAAACACGATTTTTAACCAATCAGCGTTCGTACTCTCTTAGGACTGTTATCTGAATGGGCTATACGATACAATTAATTTAAGCTACAAATAAGAAGGTAAAAACTACAAGTAGAAAACTACAAAGCAAATGCACGCTTAAAAAGATAAGTCTTAATATTAGCCTTATAAATTGCCTCTGATGATGAAAGCCTGATCTGGAGTGGTAGTTTATTGCAGAGCCTTGGTGCCGCCACGGAAAAAGCCCTTTCAACATAGGCCATTGCAGAAACGTGAGAGTACTGGGGAAGGGTATGGTTGTTTTCCGTTTGTTTAATGAGTTTGAGAATATCTTAGCTTTTCAAACAAATGGAAAACAACCATACTCTTCCTCAGTATTCTCACGTTTCTGCAGTGTTTGGACTGTTGTAATTACCGTTTGGCTGCCTCGTTCCCAGACGTCTCTCTCGCTGCAAAAGTGATGGGCGCGCAAGGGAGGAAGGGAAGGGGAAAGGATGAGACTCTCTCCTTTCTCCTTCCCGTGATCCCTCGCGTGCTCGTCCCCAGTTTCTCGTGCTTTCAGCCCGACTGCTTCACCTGTTTTGCGACTGAAATCGAAGCGCCTGAGGAGGAGGCGGGCCTTTTGGACTATTGTAATGCGCTACTGTACGCATGTTATGTAAGCGTAAGCAATAGTCTCCGTAGTACTCTGGGGGTCGCCTAATTTTAGCTATACTGCAAAATGCGGAAAAATGCGCTCTTGCAAGTTATTTTAACGTGTTCTTTGAAATCTAAACGTTTATTGAATCCAACTCCTAAGTTCCTGGCCTGTTTACTAGACTTGATTACTTCTTCGCCGACTCGTATATAGTCGAGGGGTGGCTGTGACGTTATTTAGAACTAATAACCAAAAGTTCAGTATTGTTCTGATTAAACTTACGTTTGTTGCACAGCATTCAGTCAAAAATGTCCTTAACACATAATTCTACTGCCATCTTTGTGCTGGATAGATTATTAGGACAATTGGACGTAAACGACCAGTATAACTGTGTGTTGAGAGATGAAACGGTATGCTATGCTTCCTGGCTATGTCACCCAGTGGACTTGTATAGAATACATTAGAGGTCCCAGAACAGAACCCTGTGGTACCCCGTAGGGTAAATGCTTCTTCGACGATTCAATTCCATTGACAGAAACAAACTGTTCGCGCGAGTGAAGGTACGATTGGAACCAATTAAGAGCAATTTCCTAATACGAAACGATTCTGTAGTCTTGATAGAAAAATCGAATGATCGACAGTGTCCAGCGCAGCCGATAAATCAAGCAATAGTAAAATAACCGATCTGTTATTGTCAATAGCCTCATTATGAACTTTCACAAGCGCAGTCTCTGTACTGTGATGAGATTTATATGCCGACTGAAATCCTGAAATTGATCCGCCAAAAAATCTCTTGTCAACTTGATTTAACTGGTGTTTGTGAGCTTTTGGAGACTGGAAACTGGTCGTGGAGAAAAGGGCAAGGTCCAATAGCCCTTTTCACGGTTAACCTTGCTCATTTGCATTACAATGAAATCTAGCATGTATGCGAGGCAATTTCGGGCTATTTGGCAGTTTTAGCCCGAAATTGCCTCGCATCCACGTTGGATTACATTGCAATGCAAATGAGAAAAATTAACCGTGAAAAGGGCTATTGTTAAGACAATTCCCGGTGTTCCTTTTCAAATGGTAAAAAAGGTAACAGAGAACAATATATCATTTTCTCTTGATCAGGAGGAATACACAATCTCCGAAATCCGACTTTCAGCCAAGTTTTGGGTAGCCTGCGAACGCAGACGTATTTCCGGCTGTCGGTTGTCTCGGCGGAACCAGTGACAGCCGGAAATACGTCTGCGTTCGCAGGCTAAGTTTTGCGGTAGTGTAGCAGCTCTCGTAAGCTTGTAATTCTATTTGTCGTCGTCGCAGTAGCTGCTATTGTTTTAGGGCTAGGGCGCATTGTTTCTGTTGTTTGTTCTATTGTACTCTCGAAGGGTAGCAAGCCATTCATGTGAGACCTTACGAGAGCTGCTACATCGCCCAAGTTTTGGGAGGGAGTGACTACCTGGAAAGGCCTGGGTAACGCTCGGCCTTGACATACATCAAGGTAACGCCTGACAGATATTAGCATATTTTGCAACCACCCAGCGAACGAGCGACAACGCATCAAGTTAAAAATTAGAATTGCAGAAATTATTGTGTTATGATCGAACAGAAAACGATGTTTGGCGTCGCAGCTATTGGCGTGTCGGCCGTGGTGGGCTATGGCCTTTACAAATATGTGCAAGGCAGGCAACATACACGAAAGATCAAAGAGGCAGTGGACGAGATGGTAGGGCGCGAAATTTTCATGATTTTAAGTAAGCTTACAAGAGTGGCTTTGTTATTCAGACCTTTTGCGCGTTGCTTGAAATTGATTGCATTTAAATGCCATTGTTTATTTCCTTGAAATTATTCTAACTGGTGCGACTTCCGCGGGCGAACAAGCAGGTCGTTTTGTAAAACACTTAATTAAGCTGTTTAACGTAATCAAGGTCGACTGCTTCCTTAATCCAGGCCGATCACGAATATTGCGAATGCATGGCTCATGAAAAACATAAAGCCCATCTGTGTTGTTTTATTTCATATTTTATTCATGCAATATTTGTGTTAACTTATTGCACGTTTTATTTATGTAATGTCCCGTTTCCTTTTTTATAGGCAATGAATTGAACACTAATTAACAAATAAAGAAGCCTAAGCCGTGTATTACACTGTGATAAAGCACGATGGGCATTTGAGAACACGAGGGAAATGTAGAAAACACGAGCTTATGGGGTTTTTTGCGGACAAAATTTCGAATGTAAATACATCAATGTTTTGTTAAATAAATTATTGTTATGTGTAATAATACAAATTTGAAAATAACATAAATCAATTTCGTCCAGAATACATCAATTTTGAGTGACATACATGGATGTTGTGTAGCTTACATCGCTTTCCTGAATCATTCGTGCGTGACCGTATACAACTAAAAGATGCGCGATAAAACTAAAAGATGAGGAAGCGGAAATAGAAGTGACCGGAAGTCGGCTAGAAGAAGAGGCTAATATGGCGGAAATAGAAGTGACCGGAAGTCGTCTAGAAGAAGAGGCCAATGGCGGAAATAGAAGGGGATTAGTGAGATGCTCGGATTTGGCTGCCCAACATCGACGGATTATTTACTCCTTTGGTAGACTACTGAAATGGCCCAGAAGGAGAAAGGAACACTGCGTCCTGTGACTCGGCTTAACTTTTTTAGTCGCCGTTTTTTATTTTTAGCATGTAAGAGTGTTGGCTAATAGAAGTTTCTGAAAAGTTTCCCGGGGGTGGGGGCATTTCATCACCTGGAATGGACCTATTATGGGGCATTTGCACAGCTTTTCGGCCACGGGAGGGGGGAATTTGAAAACATAATTTCCAAAAATTCAAATGCCCGAGGGATTGCCTGGGGGTGATTTTTAAGCGTCAATTTGACTGGTACATTATATCGGCAGTTGAAGATATGTAGATTTGTTGTGGACGAATTCGCCAAACCACGGCCCCCCGAGGCCCGGGACATAGCGGGGAATTAAATATTTTCCCAGTGTTAAAAGATGGCTTATTTCCCCTTATTTCCAACGTATATTTCATGTTTAAAATTGTTCTCAATAGATAGCAAACAGATGTAACGTGACTCATATGGCCAAACGGGAGATCTATCGGATTAATCTCTGGCTATAACGTGCAGACATAAATCACAAACAGCAAGAACGGCAAATGAAGAAATGTCAAGAACCGTAGGGTCGTTCATAAGTCCTAAAGTCTCAGATCTCCCCCACTGCATTGTCTTCATTCGAGAAGGGAATTTCGTATTCTCGTAAAATGGCGACTAAAAAAGTTAAGCGAGTCGCAGGACGCAGTATTCCTTTGTCCTTCTGTGCCATTTCAGTAGTCTATACCAAAGGAGTAAATAATCCGTCGATGTTGGGCAGCCAAATATCCGAGCATCTCACTAATCCCCTTCTATTTCCGCCATTGCCCTCCTCTTTTAGACGACTTCTGGTCACTTCTATTTTCGCCATTTTAGCCTCTTCTTCTAGCCGGCTTCCGGTCACTTCTATTTCCGCTTCCTCATCTTTTAGTTTTATCACGCATCTTTTAGTTGTATACGGTCACGCACGAATGATTCAGGAAAGCGATGTAAGCTACACAACATCCATGTATGTCACTGAAAATTGATGTATTCTGGACGAAATTGATTTATGTTATTTTCAAATTTGTATTATTACGCATAACAATAATTTATTTAACAAAACATTGATGTATTTACATTCGAAATTTTGTCCGCAAAAAACCCTCATACAAGCTGCAGCAAATGTTTTCTTCGTTTCTCAGTGGCTCGTGTTTTCTATGTTTCTCGAGTGTTCTCAAATGTCCAGAGTTATCACGGTGTAATAATACACATTTTAGGCTTCTTCATTTGCTTTATGATATTGGTTTTACTTGCGCAAAACAATAAAACACGCTTTTTCTATGTTTTATACTTGAACAAAACATGGGTTTTTGACCAATCAGAGCACATGCAAGGTCCTAGTGATATTATAATTTGTTTTAGGTGTTACTGAATAGAATAAGGGAGTAACAAGTAACGACTAGCAAAATAATGAAAAACCAAGTAACGGGAAAAAATTTTAAAGGGTCAAAAATTTAAAAATCTTTTAAAAAATGCATAAATCAAACAAAGCATGTTCGCTACTTAAGGTACCGAAAGGCATTTCACTATTGTGTTTGATTCATGCAACAGCCACCTACCTTATTCTCACTAAATTTCGCGAGTACTACATGTAAATTTCGCGATTTACACGATTTTGAAAAAAATCGTGAAATTAAATACTCGCGTAATAAAGGACACGCAAACAATAAACTCGCAAAATTTATCACTATATAATATTAATAAGTGGTAATGAAATACAAGCTGTTGTTTTGTTACAGCTGTTATTCTAACACGTGATACAAGCTCCCCAGAGGATCCCTTCAGTGACTTAAAAATATAATGTGGACCTCCATAAAATGTCTGACAGAACATGATTAAGAACGAAGTTTATCAGATTGTAAAATATAGATGTACCTATTGGGTATTTAAACAACAGGATCTTGTACATTATGCTTAGTAATGTTTGCTATTATTGTCTACAATGACGATCACGTTATGTTGTTGCAGTTAATGTTCTGAGGTCAAAGCTTCATATTATTAGGAAAAAATTGCGAAATTTTATGCACTCCAATTCTAATTTCCTCTCAAAATCGCAAAATTTAATACTTGTGAAATGTGGTATTTTACTTTTCACGAAATTAAATACTCGTGATATTTAGTGAGAATAAGGTATATCATTCCATGTACACATGATACCGTGCCCTAGAAAGTACCTGGAGAGTATAAATTTTTCTTTCGTTCGCAAAAGTCTAAAGGTGGCCAGACACAAGGAATCATGTTGCAGAGATATGCTGCAGCGACAAAAACGTGTAGTGCACGCTGAGATGATATGTAGCAGGGATGTGTAGTGGAGACATGTAGCAGGGACAAAATCACAACAAATGCACGCACAGTGAAACATTGCAGGAACATTTCCCAGGGATGTGCTGCAGTATAATCCCCGGCATGCTTTGAGGTACTGTATCGTTGAAGTAAAATTATGGCGGCCATCGAAGTAGAATCGGTTGACGATGATTCTCCAGCTAAAATTCCTGAGGACAACAGTCATATAATAGTATTACTAACAGCTTTTTGTATTTCTTGAAATAAAAGCCAGACCGGTACACTGATTGTTCATCTCAGGGATAATCCAATTCTTTTTTTTTAATATTTTATTAACTTTATTAGGCTTAGTTAGTACCATAAAATTACAAATATGCAAAAAAAAAAAAATAACAAGAGAATTAGGTAATGCAGCCCAAAAGGGTCGGTACGAAGGGGAGACCCATGCAAGGTACTGCACTTTAACAAGCACTTTAAAGACAATGCTAACAAACAGAAAACTAAAAAAGGCATCATCAAGAAAACAAAATCATCAGTCATCATCATCAAAGTAACAAGCAGAGTAGTAAGTAAAGAGTCTGACAAATACCACTTTTTCCTGTAGGCCTTGATTCGCCGAAATAATGCTTTCAACGTCGGGTCTCAGCCAGCTTCGACCCGCCGCTGAGCGCATTATTTCGGCGATTCTAAGGCCTACAGGAAAAAGTAGTATTTGTCAGACTCTTTACTTACTACTTGGGAAAGCCACTGATTGCAAAGTTAAATCTCAATTAGAAAAATGCGGCGTATTCTAAAATGAGAGGTCACAGAGGATATAACATTTGCCCATGGTTGAAAAATGGGAAGCATGAAATATGTGGAAAATCTTGCCGCGAAGAATATTGCAAAGTACACAGGTTTAGGATAAGGAATGGAAGTAAAATACCGCGTCCTTGTTTGAGCTGTGGTGTTGGTGTAATAAGTCAGATCCAACTATGCCGTGGCTGCGGACGAGAAACAGAAAGAAAAAGGCTTGTGAAACAGGAGTTGCAAGAGAAGCTGTCGGAAAAATGTATTCTTGGGAGGGAGGAATCGGCGCCTTTATCAAAAACTATACCTCTATTTCCCCCGTTTTCATCTCTGACTACACCTTGCCCCACGTCTACGCCTTGGCCACCGACACCCCCGACCAAACATAGGACTTACGACGAATCGTCAGGAGGGGGGTGAAGAAAACCTAAAGAGTCTATGATAAACGATGAGTATTGTTTTGGATTGAGAGATTGAAAAAGGCAATAAAATTTTTTATTGGAGATTAAAACCCTATTTGAAGCTTTACAATTATTATTGTATTACAACAATGGCTGCCTCAAATATTACGAGAGAAGAA
>JAHPZR010008896.1:0-10079 GCA_019787425.1 Platygyra sinensis | reverse complement strand
AATATTACAGCGCTGCGAAAGAAAGATAAAAGTTGGAAATCAAAGAGACCGTAAAAACGAGCACATTATTCTGACATAAATGGTATTTCAACTGTGCTAAATTAGTGCCCATTTAGTTCTTTTCTCAGCAGTTCTGTACTAGCTAAATAAGATTCAAATAAAATATTTGAACGAAGCGAATAAACTAAACAAACAAACTGCGGAAGTCGCCGTAAATTAAATATGCAGAAATCCAGCATGCAAACGAAAACACTCAGTTCACTTTTAATTTCTAAAATTCACAAATAGGCAACCAAATGAAAGAAACGTGAGAAGAAGTTCAATAAAAATGAAGTTTCATTCACGATGAGGGGAAAAAAACTCTCTGAAAGCAAAAGATGACCAAGTTTTGTAAACGTCCTTCCCTGCGTGACCGCATGTTCAAAATTATATTCTTCACGCTAATTAAAGCGAAAGCTTGAGATTTTGCGGTGAACTTTTCAGTCAGTTTATCGGCCATGGCTTTACCAATAGTTCCAAAAGTCGAATTCATCTTCGAAATAATGTTGTACATTACTATTTTTCTTTACGGAAGTCCAGGAAGCTGCGTTAAATCCTGCCTATAAATCTTCGGTCGGTAAGCAAAACTCGCTTGAAAGCGAGCGCACAGATCGTAAGAAAAGTTTGATGACTCAGTACACCTTGATCTTCCATTCTGAAGTAGTTTATTTGGCCCCAGCGCGCTATGATTACCCAAAAGACGAAATCTGAAACTTAAACTTGATGTAATTGACGAAGAAATGAAGAAAAACGATGAACTTGACTCGACAGAACTTCGAAGAATTTTGTTAGCACGCTGCAATAACATTACAGTCTCTGCATGAACCATAACTCAGTTCTCAATGAAACGCATTCTCGTGTTCCCAATGGAACGCGTTCTCGCGTTCTCAATAGAACGTGTTCTTGTTCAGAACGTGCTCCAGCTCACCAGAAATTATGGCGTTCCTTTGGCGTTCCCACAGCGTTCTATTTCGCGTTTTATTTGCGTTCCAGTAACGCGTTCCGTGTTAGGTTACTTCTGTCCGGTACTGTATGGTCACACATGAATGTATCAAATGCTTGGTTTTTGAAAATTTCCCCGGGGTTTCCCGGGGGTATTTTAGGTCAGGCAAATTTGAGGTAAAGTCCCTGGGGGTCTGGGCATAAAATCATCGCAAAGCTGCAGTAATTCCCCCGCTATGCCCGACAAAGTCGACAATGTCGCGGGGGTGGGGGGGCGGAGGAAACAAATCACTAGTGCATATAAATAATATATTGGTATATTAGTTGCTGTCTATGTTGAATTAGTATATACCACACAAGTGAATAGTACTTTTCGCGCGCGCTGATTGGCTAGCTTGGAGGTGATTAGCCAAGTACTATTCACCTCCGAGCAGCTGAAGAAAAACAAAATGGCTTTTGTCGGTACGTTATCACAAATAAAGTTACTCATTTGGCCGCTAGTTATTCAGCTTGAGTGGTATATACTAAAACAACAATTTTTATTCACCTCAGTGTCGGTGAAAGTGGTGGATATTTACCTCGCTGCTTCAGGGCTCGGTAAATATCCACCACTATTCACCTCCACTTCGGTGAATAATTGTTAACTACTTATTAACAATTAGGCCGAATCAACTATCACCTCACAGAAATCAAGAGCGAATAATGGAATTATTTAGTAGAATTTGTACTGAAATTTCCATCTCCATCTCCATCTCTGATAATTAGCTTTATGATCACACTTTAGAGAATGTGTGAGTGGACTGAATTGTCAATTTGACATTTTCAGTTGTGTACACATGCTTATCAGTTTCTTTCACAAATTTCGAGCTTTTTTAATTGAAGAAACCGTAAATGCCCTCCTTGTAGTCTTCTCAGGAATTTTGTCTATTCGTTTGTTTCTAAATGTTATTTTACAGCGCTGATTATATTACCATGAACACCTAAAATATGTCTGGAATTTTTATTGTGTTGTAACCAATCACATGTGAGATCTTCACACCACAGAAACCACAAGCAACGAACGGTTTTCTACCACGGAACAAATTATTTTTGTTTTGTTTTAACATTTAGTCTTATTACAAGTAAACAGTTACTTTTTCTGCCCATCTATTTACAGTATGTGCTATAATAGCGAAGAATACAGGTTTGAGCGATTTGAAGTAAATTAAGCCGATGTGCTGGGCGGACGCACGCGACAGTTTGGCGCGCGAATTTTCAAACTTTTTGTAACGATCGAAATCGGAATAATTAGTTACGGCTGATCGCAAATTTGTTCGGCGGTCTTTCCAGTTTGCGATCTTGCGATCAAGGAACTTCTGCCGGCACAGTAGTTCGAGGGTTCAATTGTTAGCCCACACAAATCAACCCTTGTTCTACAAAAAATATTAGCAAGGATTATGCTAATCACGATTGTTGATTTTTTATTATCTTCATGTGATGTCGTTACATGGAAAGCTAGCCTGTGTGGCAGGCCGTAGAAAGGGAGTGAGGAAAGTCAAAATGAGCGCGGGATCGGAGGGAGAAGGAACGGCCTGCAAGGCTGCTATTGTTTTCTTTGTTTTTTACGTCCACCAGACGAACGTAAAAATCCTGATTGGTCAAATTTAATGAATTACCTAACTTCATCCTTCTGATTGGTCAGCGACCTGTCATTCGAAACCATTAAGGTCTTCTTACATTTATATTCAACCAGGCGGATAAATCTAGAGATCGATCGTTTCGAACTAATTCATTATAGGTTAGCCGATGTTAGTAATAACGCCTCTTTTCAGAATTGTAAGCTGCCAGATTATTGAATTTGAGGCCATGAAATTTACTGTCTGATATTTAGCTCAGAAGCTAGTTTGTTTGGAAGACATCGAAGGGGGCAAATTTGACGTTGTCTGTGCATCGGCGAAAAGTGTCACAGATAAGCGATTTCGACAATCATTGAAGAAGAACACTACTGAGTAGCAGTTTAGTGGCTTGTGGCGGAGTCGCGTACAGTTGAAACATGAACAGGCACTGCAGGCCGACTGCAAATCGATGTAAGAAGCAATCACTGTTATCCCAAAGCTCTTCAGAGATTCGCTTAAGACAACTCCGAATATTTTTTTACTCTCCGACGGTTTGAATATATTTCCACGAGCTTTAGCCACACATTTGCCATATGTTACTTTTAGATTTATCTGGCAAACTCTACAAACATTGTTACAATTGCTTTCTTTTTGGCCTGGAGTCTTCTCGCTTTTCCCAACGTCCGATGCTAAGGTCTTCAAATTTTAAAATTCATATTTCGTGCAAAACAACAAAAACAAGAAATATGAGAACCCATTGGCACCTTCAGATTTTGTCACGAAAGAAGTAATGTGATTCTGATTGGATGATTTTGACAGCCATACATTCCACAGTTGAGTGGGTTTTGCATAGTTAATTAGAGGGCGGAATGAAGAAAACAAAAGCGTCCTTGCAGGCATCCCCTACCGCGATCCTCACACGTCTGTTCTCGCACTTCATGCGCTCGTCTTTCCCCTTTCCCTCCCTTCGGACGCCTGCCACGCAGGCTACAACAACAACAACAACAACAACATCAAGAACAAACAACAACAACAATAACAATGACAATGACAATGACATGACAATGGCAATGCAATGGCAATGGCAATGGCAATGGCAATGGCAATGGCAATGACAATGACAATGACAATGACAATGGCAATGACAATGGCAATGGCAATGGCCATGGCCGTGGCCATGACAATGACAATGGCAATGGCAATGGCAATGATAGTGACAGTGACAGTGACAGTGACCGTGACAGTGACAGTAACAGTCACAGTGCAATGACAATGACATGACAATGACAATGACAATGACAATGACAATGACAATAACAATTTTATTTAAGTGTCGAATTTATTTATAAGTCAATTAGGCTCCATAGCGGCAAAGCGCGCAGATAGTGCCCCCCAACCCCCTAATACAGCTGCTGTTTAGAATCATTTTTTTGTGAATACTTCAGTTTCTTTGCACATCGCTTAAGGAAATTATTAATTGACATTCGTCTATTGTACGCGCTGGTAATTCAGTTTTCCTCTGCTCCTCCCAACGGTTTCTTAAAATAATCCTGCAGAATTTTGCTTCCTACTGACTTCTTACTCCGTAGTCTCATCATAACAGTCATCAAAACACACCTTACCGATCAGTGTTTTATATTCAGTATAGTACTCTTGTTTCCAGAGCCATCTGTCCTGCGTGGCTGGAGGGGCCTCGCACGAGGAGATTCATGATTTGATTGGGCTGAATTCTTGGCCTAAAAATTCAATGTTGGTTCCCTCTTAATAATTCTCACAAGTAGATCTTCACCGCCAACTGTTCGATTACGATACCAGTACAGAAGTTTTAGCAAAAAGTTCTCAGTGAATTTAAAGTCATCTTTGACCAAACCCCAAAGCTATTCTTCACTTTGGAATTTTACACCTGTTTTTAATTTTCATTGTCAAAACCAGGAGCCCATCACCAGAAGCCTGCAACTACCCCATATTCCTGTCACGGCGTTCACAGACCGATCTATTTTTAGTTTTGAATTCAGGGGCGCGTTCCATTCGGCCAAAATTCGAGATTTCCGGTCCGAAACTGAATGGAACGGTAAAATTCCGGGAAAAGTTTTTCGAAAATTTAGGAATACGTTTTGAGTGCACCTCTTCTCCGGAAAATCGGAATAACGGAAAATTCCGTTCCATTCGACCATTCCTGCTCGGGCCTAGTTTCTCCGAGCCTGGAAATCGAGTTCAAACATGGCTGATGCAAAGGCTACTAACATAATATTAGTTCTCATCTGACAAACGACTGAAATATCTTAGTTCAACATCATTGCAGTGGATATGCCTCAACATGCTTTAGTGAGTACTGCGAAAATACTGTGGGCTACGTGAAATGTGAGCATAACTGCTGTGAAAAGCTCGCTCGTCATTCGAAATCGACTCTTGAACTCGTCAGGAAAATAAAAGGTATCGTACCCTAAATGTAGTCGCGGACTCCTCTTAAATTCTTACGATAAAAGTTATATTGTCACCCTCACCTAATACATGGTTTATTTCAACTTCAGCGTCGTCGATCGAGCAACCAGAAAAGCAAGTAAACAAAGTAAAAAAAGTCCTCCGCGCGAAACTTGAAACCATTGACCTGGAACGGGGTAGTCCAAGGAACCGGAAAATACTGTTCCATTCGTCGCATGGAATACCCGGAATTAAAGTAAAAAAGGCATCAGTAAGCAGCTTTTATAAAGAAAACAATTTTAAACCATGTTTAACTAAACAGCTTTTAACATGTTTAAGCTTTGGTGTGAATGGGGCATAAGATTATCGCTACTTCTGCGCCGTTTTCATTGCGCCGTGTTGATATCCAACTAAACCTGTTGGGCCTAAAGACCTTAAGTACGGGTTTTGACAGGAACCCATTACTAGAGCCTGCAACTCGCAAAATATGCCAATGCAACGACATTTTTACAGACCAGTCTAGTTTTAGAATAATTTTCCCGTAAGATAAGCCAGTTCCAGTCTACATGAGCACCCTTCGGTAGGATAAACAATGTCGACATTAGTCGGTGCTTGTGATTGCAATTGGTCACTGAGGTTCTGTGGTGATCTGGGGCGCTTTCCCATTCGACAAAATTTTCCGGTTTGAAATTCCGGGTATTCCATGCGACGAATGGAACAGTATTTTCCGGTTCCTTGGACTAACCCGTTCCAGGTCAATGGTTTCAAGTTTCGCGCGAAAATACGAAATCAAACGAGGACTTTTTTACCTTTGTTTACTTGCTTTCTGGTTGCTCGATCGACGACGCTGAAGTTGAAATAAACCATGTATTAGGTGAGGGTGACAATATAACTTTTATCGTAAGAATTTAAGAGGAGTCCGCGACTACATTTAGGGTACGATACCTTTTATTTTCCTGACGAGTTCAAGAGTCGATTTCGAATGACGAGCGAGCTTTTCACAGCAGTTATGCTCACATTTCACGTAGCCCACAGGTATTTTCGCAGTACTCACTAAAGCGTGTCGAGGCATATCCACTGCAATGATGTTGAACTAAGATATTTCAGTCGTTTGTCAGATTGAGCACTAATATTATGTTTAGTAGCTTTGCATCAGCCATGTTGAACTCGATTTCCAGGCTCGGAGAAACTAGGCCCGAGCAGGAATGGTCGAATGGAACGGAATTTTCCGGTTATTCCGATTTTCCGGAAAAGAGGGTGCACTCAAAACGTATTCCTAAATTTTCGAAAACTTTTCCCGGAATTTTACCGTTCCATTCAGTTTCGGACCGGAATCTCGGAATTTTTGGCCGAATGGAAAGCGCCCCTGAATTCAAAACTAAAAAATAGATCGGTCTGTGAACGCCGTGACAGGATATGGGTAGTTCAGGCTTCTGGTGATGGGCTCCTGGTTTTGACAATGAAAATTAAAACAGGTGTAAAATTCCAAAGTGAAGAATAGCTTTGGGGTTTGGTCAAAGATGACTTTAAATGTCACTGAGAACTTTTTGCTAAAACTTCTGTACTGGTATCGTAATCGAACAGTTTGGCGGTGAAGATCTACTTGTGAGAATTATTAAGAGGGAACCAACATGAATTTTTAGGCCAAGAATTCAGCCAATCAAATCATGAATCTCCTCGTGCGAGGCCCCTCCAGCCACGCAGGACAGATGGCTCTGGAAACAAGAGTACTATACTGTGAATATAAAACCACTGATTCGGTAAGGTGTGTTTTGATGACTGTTATGATGAGACTACGGAGTACAGAAGTCAGTAGAAGCAAAATTCTGCAGGATTATTTTAAGAAACCGTTGGGAGGAGCAGAGGAAAACTGAATTACCAGCCGGCGTACAATAGACGAATGTCAATTAATAATTTCCTTAAGCGATGTGCAAAGAAACTGAAGTAATTCACAAAAACATGATTCTAAACAGCAGCTGTATTAGGGGGGTTGGGGGCCTATTCTGCGCGCTTTGCCGCTATGGAGCCTAATTGACTTATTAAATAAATTCGACACTTAAATAAAATTGTTATTGTCCATTGTCATTGTCATTGTCATTGTCATTGTCATTGTCATTGTCATTGTCACTGTGACTGTTACTGTCCACTGTCACTGTCACTGTCACTGTCACTGTCCACTAATCATTGCCATTGCCATTGCCATTGTCATTGTCATGGCCACGGCCATGGCCATGTGCCATTGCCATTGTCATTGCATTGTCATTGTCATTGTCATTGTCATTGCCATTGCCATTGCCATGCCATTGCCATTGCCATTGCCATTGCCATTGTCATTGTCATTGTTCCATTGTCATTGTTATTGTTGTTGTTGTTGTTCTTGATGTTGTTGTTGTTGTTGTTGTTGTAGCCTGCGTGGCAGGCGTCCGAAGGGGAGGGAAAGGGGAAAGACGAGCGCATGAAGCGCGAGAACAGACGCGTGAGGATCGCGGTAGGGGACGCCTGCAAGGACGCTTTTGTTTTCTTCATTCCGCCCTCTAATTAACTATGCAAAACCCACTCAACTGTGGAATGTCTGGCTGTCAAAATCATCCAATCAGAATCACATCACTTCTTTCGTGACAAAACTGAGGCGCCAATGGGTTCTCGTATTTCTTGTTTTGTTGTTTTGCACGAAAAATGAATTTAAATTTGAAGACCTTAGCTTCGGACGTTGGGAAAAGCGAGAAGACGCCGGGCCAAAAGAAAGCAATATGTAACAATGTTTGTAGAGTTTGCCAGATAAATCTAAAAGTAACATATGGCAAATGTGTGGCTAAAGCTCGTGGAAATATATTCAAACCGTCGGAGAGAAAAAAAATATTCGGAGTTGTCTTAAGCGAATCTCTGAAGAGCTTTGGGATAACAGTGATTGCTTCTTACATCGATTCGCAGTCGCCTGCAGTGCCTGTTCATGTTTCAACTGTATGCGACTCGCCACAAGCCACTAAACTGCTACTCAGTAGTGTTCTTCTTCAATGATTGTTGAAATCGCTTATCTGTGACACTTTTCGCCGATGCACAGACAACGTCAAATTTGCCCCCTTCGATGTCTTCCAAACAAACTAGCTTCTGAGCTAAATATCAGGCAGTAAATTTCATGGCCTCGACTTCAATAATCAGGTCGCAAACAATTCTGAAAAGAGGCGTTATTACTAACATCGGCTAACCTATGATGAATTAGTTCGATCCCGCGCTCATTTTGACTTTCCTCACTCCCTTTCTACGGCCTGCCACGCAGGCTACGAGCTTCGCAAAATCGCCAAGTTTGGTGTTGATCAGTTTAGTTTTGACTGAGAAAGAGCGATTTAAAACTTCAAAATTAACAAAAATTTTGACATTTTCAAATGGCTGTACTCTCAGTCAAAACTAACCTGATTAACACCAAACTTGGGGATTTTGCTTATCTCGGTGTGCTCTTTGTGACTTGTGGATCAATAGCTGCTTATCCCATAATTAACAGACTCGTACCTAGTCCTTCAGGTTTTGAAATCAGGCAATGGTGCTCGTTGAGTTCACGGATGGGACAGAAAACTAAGTTGGCTCTGGTAGAAAATAGAAGCGTTCTTGGAAAGGACGTGTTCAGATGTCAGGAAGGAAATTCAGGCAGAGATTGGGGAACTGTTGCCGCCAACATTCCGTTTTGTAGTCTGGGTAAGTCCTTGTCACTCGAACAAGAGTCGATTAATGACCTGTGGAAAAATGTGCTATGCAAGTCAGTGTGCTGTAGTTGAAAATCATTCCGATGGCTATCCTGAAAACATTTTCCGTATTTGGAACACTTTGTTATTGGTCCAATCAACATTCGATATTCGAATGGACGCTACGGTTGGATGATTACAATATTCAGTTGAGTTTGCACGGGAAATTTGAAGCCAAGAATCGAAACAGTTTTGGATTAATGAATGCATTAATCATTGTTTGAGGCGAACGCCTCAGGCGTTTTGACTGTAAGACTTAAGGTGGCTCAAAACAGTTTCCAGCACTTTCCAGGACGTAGATTTGATGAGTCATTACTACCACTCTTTATCAGTTGATACTACAATCATCGTATTAAAACACTGCCCAATCATTGGTGAACACGTTGGTATTACTTTCGTGACACAATAGGTTACCATAGCAACACTATGACCTGCTAAAAACACCCTTAATTTCAGCTTTAAGCGCTTTATTTCAAAAACGGCACGGTGAAATTTCTTCTTATTATAGAATTTAAAGTATGATGAGATGCAACTTTTGGCAAAGTTTAAAAAAATTCTGTACATGGGGCTCAGAGCCACCTTAAATTTTCGAAAATTTAAGGTGGCTCTGAGCCCCATGTACAGAATTTTTTTAAACTTATGCCAAAAGTTGCATCTCATCATACTTTAAAATTCTATAATAAGAAGAGAATTTCACCGTGCCGTTTTTGAAATAGAAGCGTCTAAAGCTGAAATTAAGGGTGTTTTTAGCAGGTCATAGTGTTTGCTATGGTAACCTTTATTGTGTCACGAAAGTCATACCCAACGTGTTGCACCACATGATTGGGCAGTGTTTTAATACGATGATTGTAGTATCAACTGATAAAGAGGTGGTAGTAATGAACTCATCAAAATCTACGTCCTGGAAAGGGCTGGAAACGTGTTTTGAGCCACCTTTAAAGTCTTACAGTCAACAATCGCCCTGAGGCGTTCCGCCTCAAGCACTGATTAATGCATTCATGAATCCAAAACTGTTTTCGATTCTTGGCTTCAAATTTCCCCCGAGCCAACTCAACTGAATATTGTAATCATGCAACCGTAGCGTCCATTCGAATATCGCATGTTGGATGGACCTAATAAACTAAAGTGTTCCAAAATACGGAAAATGTTGTTCAGGATAGCCATCGAATGATTTTCAACTACAGCACACTGACTTGCATAGCACATTTTCACAGGTCATTAATCGACTCTTGTTCGAGTGACAAGGACTTACCCAGACTACAAACGGAATGGTGCGGCAACAGTTTCCCCAATCTCTGCCTGAATTTCCTTCCGACATCTGAACACGCCTTCCAAGAACGCTTCT
>JAHPZR010008894.1:25000-49854 GCA_019787425.1 Platygyra sinensis | reverse complement strand
ACGTTTGTTCACTTCGCTCTTCTACAAGGTCGGATGTTTTGATGTTTTGGGGATAAAAAGCAATAGAGTGGTGGCAAAAGATAAGATATGGATTAACCTTCAAGGTCACTGTTGTTTTGCTTTTAGAGATCTTGCATAACCGAAGTGTTTTAAAGTTTTTTTCTGCTGATGTATCGTCGACCATACTCGATTATAAACGAAGGAATATAAACGCAGAAATCCTTATCGAGAGATACTGAGGTTTGCTCAGCCTCTTACAGAGACGTCCTCAGTGAGGAGGGGTGGATGCGTCACAAGCCGATCATGACTGCGTATGACTGGTGTAATGCTTGTACTGCTGAGATCATCCGAATGGAAATGGAGCTCTACTCCTCAAGATGAAAATGAAAACATTCCTCCGACATTTCAATTAAATCATCAATCATTTCAAAACTAGCTTCCTACGGAAAGCTTCTATAAACAAATCATTGGAGTAAGTTCAATAAGAGCGCGCGAAACGGATTTTATTTTAATTAGGAGTGATGAAAGCTCTCAGACGCTTTCACAATTTTTTTCCTCGAGGAAAACTTGACCAAACTTATCTAAACAGCATGTGTATTTCAACGCCTCCATAACCTCGCTACTCTCTGAAATATAACTGACAACTTTCCCAATGCTAATCCGTGGCAGTTTGTACTAATTCGCTTGCTTTACATAGAGAAAGGAACGCGGAAGGGTTTATTTTAAACATTTCGTACCGCTTCCGTTCCATTCTCCGCCTGACACCATATGAATAGCTCAACTGCTGCTAAGAATGAATTTGCTGCATTTTGACTTTGCGATTTATTTTTTTTGCCGCAACCTGCACATGAGGCGCAATAAAGCTGAACAGCACTAACATCGACACATTCCACAAATTGACACCGTCTAAAACCAACTGAAACATAAAGTGATAGGTCTACATTAAGTATACAGCGAGCTCTTCAATAAAATACACGAGCCGTAGATTGTACGTGGACAAAACGTGGCTGTAATATCTACCAATAATAGAATCCCACAGCTCATACTAAACAAATTCTTCTTACTTACCTTGTGTAGAGGTAATCCTCCATTGTTGAAACAATATGAATACTTCACTGGACGCTGGAGTAAAATACATCTGAAAATCAAAAGAAGGAAGAATTGTTTCTTGGGTTTGACACAGCACTGAGTCAAGTTGCTGAATGATGTTTTGTTTTCGCGACGCGCTCTCTTACCGTCTCGGATTTTTTTTATGACAAGATACGTAATTGATGCAAGCCTTAAGTTTACGTGCTAGCTTGTTTGCAATTCTAAGCGGTGTTTGCAGGTTTTCTTTCTCTCAGTACTGTCAACGTTTATGACAGCTTATACTTGAACTGTGCCCTTGGTTTGAAGATGTGGCCAAGATTATGTTGTAAACTTCATCCGCCGGTCACTAAGCAAATGTTTGACAAAGATCAGGACTGCTTGCTCCTTGAGAACATACCCCGACCTGTTATCCAGTAATGTTTGCCATGGTAACGGAATGCCGGAATGACGCAGGAATTTTGTCTCAGTTTGGTAATCAGTTGATGCAGGAGCTCCTGGTTAATGGCAGTTTTCAGAAATTTTAAAACTGGATCTAAATGACTTATACAGGTACATCACGAAAACTGCACAGTTCCCTTTAGCGAGCTGACGAGCAGGCTCAACTTTGAGTCACGCGCGCGGGAGGCTAAGAGGGAGAACGCGATCCGGCAAGAGGAGTCTGGTAAAGAGGCGCTCGCATGTGTGCTTCCCACGGCCCAAGGCCCAAAATTGCACATTAGGGACGGACAAATGGACGGACCATTAGAAAAGTGATGGGGGGGGGGGAACCCAAAAAAAAATCATGCAAGGGAAAATGACGGAAAAATTCGTGCAAAGAAGAAGGTAAAGAAAAAAAATTATGCAGAAGGAAGGTCCAATTGTGAGTTTTATTAATGCCGTATAAAATTTGCCAGTGTCTATCAAAAATAATTCTTATTCAAAATATTCTTGGGGCCATACCCCAGACCCTGCTATATTATTATTAATAATAAAAACATCTAATAGTGTACTCAAGTGCTTTCCTCACACTGCATATATGCAATATTACCAAGCACAATATGAATAAACAAAAGGTGCTTTCTTCTTATTGAAAGGAGACAATTGGAACTTTAAAAATACTATAGTTGCAGTCAGGCATGATAATAAGAAGAAATAAAAGTTTGTTGTCACTGACTAAAAAACTTTTGTGTGAGGACATTTCGGTTAAAATACCAACAGAGGTTTTGTCACTTTGCCATACCTTCAAAGCATTTCCGAGCAAAAAAAATCCCAAGAACTATAAATCAATTCAATATCAATGTTGCCCACAAAACCGTAATAACCGTTGGCTCCATTTTAAAAAAAGATCCTTAAGATAAATTTAGAAAAGACATATCGACAGGAGCGATCTATAAAATAAATTGTAAATACTGTGACAAAGTTTATATCGGCAGAACATCAAGGGCCTTAAGATCCAGGACTAGACACTGACTAGAGAACACAAGAGAGCAATTTTCACGGAAGATAGGAATTCTTTATTAGCTCAACATTAATTATATAAAATACAATCATGATTTTGTCGACGTCAAGATCATTGACCGCTGTTCCCAATGATCAAAAAGATTATTTTTAGCACTCAATTCGCGAAACTAATCCATTAATGAACACATTTACATTCCTGACATTTATAAGGCCCTTGGCAATCCCAAGTGACGTTTCTGCGGCTCTTTTTAAAGCACTCATTTGCATTCGTGCTGAAGAAGGTTATAGTATTTTAACCGCAACGTCCTCACACAAAAGATTTTTTGGTCAGAACTTCATGGTAGCCCACATATCCATATATGGATATATATGGATAAGACAATATGGGATTGTGCTCTATATGTTGGCTAGCATGAAGTTCTTGCCGATTTTTTAGTCAGTGACAACAAATTTTTATTTCTTATAATTAGAACTTTGTTTTTGTTTTAAAATGCACCTAGTGTACCTACAACATACACTGTGTACTGTATTATAATAGAAATAATAAAATGAAATTTGTAATAAATAAATATTAGAGTCGTGCTTGAAACATGATAGTGCTGTGTAAATATATAGTATGACGTAGTTTTGTGTTTTGGCCTTTTGATGAAACTACAGGATCTTTACACTGTATTGGATCTCCTTCATGAACCTGTCATTACCAACAATGGCAGGGAAATGTTTACTTGGCTCAAAAGCACAATTTGTATTAACTGATCAAAGTAACTTTCAACGCACTAAAGGAAGCTATCACCCCAGTCATTTTCAAATAAGTTATTAAATGACTTAGTTTCATTAATAAATTTCATTAATAAATTACATGTATATAGCAATTTTTAACTATGTTATGCCAATGTCTGGCATGCTGTTTATAATGTACCGTATGCACATGTCCTTTCGTATGCATCAAAGATTTCAGTGTTCAAAAAACCACCCCCGCATCACTTTTCTAATGGTTCGTCCCTTAGCTTCCCTTTCAAGTTGATATATTGCATTACAACCTCGTTATCGTTATTCAAATGCTTGATACTGCTTTTTCATGGTTTAATAAGTAACGTGTGGTCTGAAAATTGTTAAATATATAAAATAAAAGTGTAATATGTGTGACAAAAATCGGCTCTATATTGTATGTGTGTACTGATCGTCAGTGATTCGATTTAGCAGCCAAGGGAAATTATGATACTCAAAGCACTACTAGTGCTTTGAGTATCTTCTTCATCATTCTGCTTCATCATAGGTCTACTCGGAAATGTTTGTTGACTTTCAGTTTAAGGTATATTAGCTTTCAGAACAAATCTACACTGAAACGCTTTATCACGAGTAGTGTTCTTTAACTGGTTACGCTTCTCTATTCTGTTGTGGATAATAAGTGGCTATTATAGCAAAAGCCGCTTTTTGCGTTTACGAAGTGACTGTCAAGAGGATTTGTGTAAAGTTTTGACCGACTGGTATATTGATACTGAAACAGCTAAAATATTCGCTCTCGAAATCTATGAGTGGTGGCGGCAGTTTTTGAACGACTGGTATATTTATACTAAAACAATTAAGATATTCGCTCTCGATGTCTATGAGTGGTGATGGCAGTTTTTAAACGACTGGTATATTTATACTAAAACAATTAAAATATTTGCTCTCGATATCTATGAGTGGTACAGGTGGTGGCAGTTACTTGGGCAGCGCCCTCATCAACTGTCACGCGAGCTTAATCACACTTTGTTTTTATAAAAATCTATATGGCAAACGCACTGATCATGACCTTGCATGCTTAAGAGTCTGGAGTCTGGGTGAGACACAAACACTACATTCTACATAACATAATAAATTGATTGCTCCGCGCCACCCCACTGACAACTGCAGTGAAAATAAAATACCGGCATCAATTCGATCAGTGGGAACTGAAGATAATGACGCCATACTCTGCGTATTGCCTGCCCGCAAAAGCCACACCGCTGTATTCCTGACTGATCGCGGTATTTCCTGATATAAGGCCTTTTCGATATTTCACGTTTTCTCCCGTTAACATCATTTAAAGCCCGCGTTTAAAATATTCTGAACAACACCACTCCGACAAAACCAAAACGTGTAGTATAGAGAAATAATGTCTAATTTGAACTTTACACACATGCCACGTTTATCTCTTCAATAAGCAGCAACATCATCCTATATTAATTTTGTTCAAAACGGTAATAAAAGTAGACAATGCTGTCTCACTAATTACTGCTGATTTATTTAGTTTAAATAGGAATTTCATAAACTCTCGCTATATAAATTGGACGCAATCTTTTTCTTGGGGACATGATTTTCGAGTCTCTTGTTTCCCCTGCAGACGTCATTTAATACGACGGTATATTACTTACTTTCCTAGCTTTCTCAATCGGTTCCTTTGTGGGACACCACTATTACATGTAAAATTATACCTTACTGTTTCATTTCGCATGATCGTTTTATCTTACCGAGCTTTCCGGCTTCATCGAATAAACAAGAATTGTATTCTAGGGTATACGGGACAGCAAAATAACGTGTACAGATCATTGATCGACGTGTACTGATATGTCGCCGATTAAATATATATGCTACAAATTAATGTCATTAATTTAAGTATTCTCAATCAATGAGTAGTAATTTTTCAATACACAGTTATTAGACTGTTAGACATTCTAATTTACCTGGAGTGATCTGTCACCTTGCACTGTGTTTCTATTCTTTGTACATTCAGATGTAGCTTACTTCTCAGTTGAGCCCCGGGAATAGCAAGGAAGCCTGAGTTTCATACAGATAATAAAGATGTGTTCTCTCGTATTCAGTCCTCGCACACCGGTCCGTGCTTCAGAAGATGTTATAAGTACTTACGTCAGCAGAGCGACGAAAGTGTGTTTCTTGTTGCCTAGCAATTGGTCCCATGAAAATTAAAGTAGCTTACTACTACAGGTTAATTTGAAGACGCAAAAGAACCCAAACCATGCTAACTCTTTTTTAAAATGTATGCAGGATGTCTTTCTCTATCAACTGTTTAGTCTTAAACCATCAGATGCGACAAAATACATCTACCTAACGAACGAATTTTAGTTATTCATGTCCTGTGGAAAGGATTATGACATTTTCCATATCCTGACAGATGCTGCGCTCCCTTGGAGACCTTTTAGAAAAATCTGTCATTTTCTTGCACGTTTATGGGTCATTTAAAGTCAATTAGATGTCTCTATTTCATATCAATGGTAGAACTTTTGTGTTAATGGAGACGCTTAGAAAACAACGCGAGCGCCAGCAAAAAAATAAAACGTTACTGCCATGCTCCCGCAGTTAGGTGGCGTCTCGTTCGCCGATCTTCGCCATCATGGTACTGGCGGTTGTCCGTGGAGCTCACTTTTGTTCTGAGTTTACTTTTATCCACAAACAAGCATTGTTGCATCCATTTGGAAGTGTTGTCTTTTGGCTTCAAATGAAGCTTGAGCCACGCCCAGGTTGGTCTCCCGGCTTTAGGGGTTTAATTCAAATGTTCTTACGAGCATCAAGGATCTTTTTTTCCTTCAGAGCTCACCCTATCCCCGGGAGCTTTTATCAATCGCATTTTAAATCTGTTTCGGTTTATCTTGAAAGTGGAATCGAACCAAACTTTTTAGACAGTTGTATCAATAAGCGACAAGCAAAATTTCACTACTAATAATTTAGATAATCGTAAGAAATTCTACCTCAAAGGGAAAAAAGCTTGAAAATATTAATTCGCAAGCGCGCTTAAGGGTATTCCCGTGCTTCAAACGTTGTATTATTTAACTAACTCACCGGCTCGATTGAGTGAAGTATAACTGGTCTTTATCAGCTGTCAGCTGTCGCACTCTTATTCTCAAACAGGAAAGGGGGGAGGGGGGTGCGGGGAGTCTCATGTAAAAAGGAAGTGGGTTCTCGTCGAAGTTTTGGAAAAAACTAAAGAAAGATTATTATGGATTTTATATTTAATTAAACATAGCCAGTTGTTTAAATCTTATTTATTAAATCCATTTTGAAATCACTGGTTATCCTTGCAATCTGATTGGCTCTCAGGGTTGCGATTTATTCACGAATCGTACTATTTTTTGCTCTAAATCGCATCTTTTTCTCAGCCAATGAGTGAATAAACGAACGTCCTCCATCGCCCAGAATGCCGCGACACATCCGGGAACTTTTTGTGTGTGCCGGCGCTAAAATTCAAAATCGATTAGAGAAAAGTGCTAATAATAACAAAGAATACGGGCAAAAAGCGGCCACCAGTGTGTACGTTTTTCTGTTTCACGGGCATATTTGTTTCTCTGACCAGCGAGTAGCATATGGAAATTGTAGAAAAAGGATCGATAAATGATTTTGAACAAAAATTGTTTTTATAAGGTCTCTACAAGTATTATCAAATTCGCTTTGAAAACAGTCTATTTTGGGAGCTTTCTAGTATAGTTGCTTAGAAAAACTTATAACTAAGAAAGAAAGACAAATGAAACTGACTAGATTTATATTTTCACGACGTTTCGAAGTCATCGTAACTCCATTGTCAAGTGATAAATACTTACAAGTGTTAGAGTTTTAAAAATAGATGGAAAGCATAATTTGCATACTGGGTGTTGTAAAAAATGTTATACAAATAACTTTGCCTTGATCGAGTCGCTTTGGACATTAAGAGAGGGTGACAATTCCCTAATGTATAGCATTTCATAAATTAAACAGTCCTGTTTAGTCTTACATTTTCGTAAGACTGTAAAGTGCTGATTGATATTATCAGGCAAACAATCGTGTTGATTATTGAAATGTTTCTTGATGCTAGACGAATTAAATTTATGTTCCTCACAACGTTCGTGCACTGTAAATCAGAAATATCTGTTTTAGCCCTAAAAATAGGGCCGATTCGGTGAGTAAAATACAGTCCTATTTTTGGGTCTAATTTGGCTCCCTTAAATCAGGGCCAATACAGTCCAATTGGCTAGGGCTGATTTGGTCCTTGGGCTGAAATGGGCCCTAACGTGGGCTGGAATAGCTTTTTGATGTAGCTTTTTTGGCCCAGATTACGCTCAAATGGCTCCAGGAAGGTTTGAATCAGACTTTCCCCAGCAGGGCTGAATTGACACTTTGGGGCTGAAACAGATCTTTTCAATTTTCAGTGTATACTTTAAATAGTCAGTTGAGTATCTTAAACCTCGGGGACAACAACATAACAAATGAAGGTGTAAAGCAGTTAAGTAATGTTATTGTAAATAGTCAGTTGAGCAGCTTAGTCCCCTTGGGAAACAACATAACAGATGAAGGTGTAAAGCAGTTAAGCAATGTTAATTTTCTCTAAGTCTCAAACAAACACAATTAAAACCAATATTTTATTTCATCTGAGAAAAAAGACAACAGTGAACCATGCATGTGACACTTGTTATCATGTCAGGTTTGTAGTACCGCAAAAACCCACAGATAATAAGAACAAAAACTCTTTAGGCTAATGTTTTGAAAGAACCTGATGAAATAGAAAATAATGTTGAAGCAGATTCTACAGAGTTCTTAAAGTCAATTTATTATAATAGCAAACTTAAGAGTTTCTATTGGCTTAAATTGAAGTTATTTCAACACAGATAACAACATGTATAAATACTACTAGATATTCTCCCAAACAAACCCAATTTTACCTCCAACAAAACAAGAACCTAATTTGAGAAGGCAAAACAACCTAACTTCCAAGAAATACAAATTTTATAAGAGCCTTTTGAGGCTACTTAGTTTTTACTGTGTACTGTACTAAATGCAAGGGTCAGGTTAGGGTTAGGGATAGCTTAGGGTTAGGGATAGCTTAGGGTTAGGAATAGCTTGGGGTTAAGGATAGCTTGGGGTTAGGGATAGCTTAGGGTTAGGGATAGCTTAGGGTTAGGGATAGCTTAGGGTTAGGTATTGCTTAGGGTTAGGTATAGCTTAGGGTTAGGGATAGCTTAGGGTTAGGGATAGCTTAGGGTTAGGAATAGCTTGGGGTTAAGGATAGCTTGGGGTTAGGGATAGCTTAGGGTTAGGGATAGCTTAGGGTTAGGGATAGCTTAGGGTTAGGTAATTCTTAGGGTTAGGTATAGCTTAGGGTTAGGGATAGCTAAGGGTTAGGGATAGCTTAGGGTCAGGTATTGCTTGGGGTTAGGTATAGCTTAGGGTTAGGGATAGCTTAGGTTTAGCTAGAGCTTAGCGTTAGGGATAGCTTAGGGTTAGGTATTGCTTATGGTTAGGTATAGCTTAGGGTTAGGTATAGCTTAGGGTTAGGCATGAAGTGTGTCAACTGATTTCAATTGTCATAAGACATGACTTGATCCACTGAGTTAAACTTATATAGCCTTTGCAGGAAAAGAATGTTACGTTAAGTTGGTTAAGGTGGATATCTAAAGTTCAGCTTCAGCTGTGTATGTTGGTAAACTGAAGGCCAGATTATGGGTTGTTGAGGAGGTAAGGCTTAGGGTTAGATCAGGGCAAAGTTTGCAAACAATAAGTAGGGTTTGCTGAGGGTTAACGTTTGAGGAACTTGTGATTAAGAAAACGCTCTTTTTTTATATAAGAATATATTTTATAAGAATATCGAGTATGAAATTTGGGAAATTTTAAGAATATTTTAAGAATAAAGCCGAAGCTGAGATCTTGAAAAGGATCGATATAATTTTGTGTACAAAATTAATCCTTTCTCTAAACAGCGAAACTAGTCAAAAAAACGAAAAAAACGTCCACTAACAACAGCAAAGTGTTCAACGTTATTGTGTGAAATGTTTTTAAAGCCAAAACCGGCAAGTGTCTTTTGACGTGACATCTAGCTACGTCTACCTAGCTGAGTGCAATGAAAAGCGATGGAGCACGTGCACAATGTAACGCGATACAGATCTAGATACCAAACACTTGCAATCGATAACTCAATAAATTCTAAAACGGAAATGTCATAAGCTATAATTTAAGAATAACACAAGAATATTTTCAGCCTGAAATGGGCAGAAAAATAAGAATATTCAGCCTGGAAAAACAACATTCTTATATAAAAAAAATAGTGTACCAAACAGAGTTGCGTTACATATCAAATACATCGCCATACTGAACGAGGGATTCTATTTCAAAAGACGGGTCAGGAGGTGTCAGAATTTTAATACAAGTGTTTTTGAAGACTAATCACCGACCCAAGAAAATAGTTTTAAATTAATGTTATCTTACATGACGTTTCGCTTCGCTTTGTTCGTGATTCCACATCAGAGCCGCTTTGTTCGTGATTCCACAGCAGAGAACAGATAATATAAACATTTAAGAGTGTAAATATTCCAGCTCCGAGGGGGCGAGTGAAACCACTAAGCCACAACACATCTGAAAAAAAACCACAAAACAAAAATCTTGTTTAAAGAAAATTCCACCACACGTGTTAAAAAATTTACGTTATCTCTCGTAAATCTTTTCCCCTCGCACTCGGTTTTAGACAACACTTGATTTCATGCCGCAGTGGTTTCATAATCGGTACCGATGCATAAAGCAGAAAATAACTGTACTGACCATTCCGGCCGGGGAATAAACAAAATCAACAATAACGATTCAGTCTGTGCAGTACTACGACGGCGGCTTTTTTTTGACACAAAATAAAATTCCAGAGTCGCTCGACACATGACCAAAAATATAACATCAGATAATGTCAATAAACCTTCGCTATAAACGGCCTATGAAACCACAAACTTTGATTTCAACTTTGTGAGCACAAAGCCTGCCACTCACCTTTGTTCAAAGATCAGCATGTCCGTCGCTTGTCCGTCGTACAAAACTGAAACAACAACAACAGAACAGTCTCACTGTAATAGTGAAGTAAACATTATTTCAACTTCTCGCAATGCATTATGGGAAATCCGTGTTGATTTTGTGCGAGAAACATTAACACTCGGCATAATTGTTAAGGTGTCGTCCACATACCGGCGATAGAATTCAGGCATTTTTCCATTGAGATCTAATTGTTCTTCAATAGAGCACATAAACACGTTAGCAATCAGAGGCCCTAAGGGGGATCCCATAGCCACACCGTCGAACTGTTCATAGAGTTCATAGAAGACAAATTGAAGCCTCTATCATATAACAAGTATAGCATCCTTGATATTTTCGAGTTCGTGGAGGAGATCCGTGCAAAGGGTATTAATGAGGATGATATCCTAGTGTCCTACGACGTTGTTTCTCTTTTTACAAATGTCCCCCTGGATGAAACGATAGGAATACTGGTTAATAAAGCATTCAAGGACAACTGGTTTAATTCTCAATACAACCTAAATATCAGCAGACAAGATCTCACAGACCTCCTTAACATCGCTACAAAGGATCAACTTTTTCAATTCGAAGGAACACTCTATGAACAGTTCGACGGTGTGGCTATGGGATCCCCCTTAGGGCCTCTGATTGCTAACGTGTTTATGTGCTCTATTGAAGAACAACTAGATCTCAATGGAAAAATGCCTGAA
Source organism: Platygyra sinensis (assembly GCA_019787425.1). NCBI lineage: Eukaryota > Metazoa > Cnidaria > Anthozoa > Scleractinia > Merulinidae > Platygyra > Platygyra sinensis. The sequence goes on along the minus strand of JAHPZR010008894.1, from coordinate 38,842 downwards.
TTCTATCGCCGGTATGTGGACTGACCTTAACAATTATGCCGAGTGTTAACGCCGCATGGAATTTCTTACAAGTCCTGAACGCATGTCACCCATCAATACCTTTCACAATGGAAGTCGAAAACGATGGTATGCTGCCCTTTGTTGGCATCCAACTTCTTAATAAATCAACATCAATTAACACGAAAGTGTTTGTCAAGCCAACAAATAAAGGGTTACTCTTGCATTATGACAGCCACGTTGATGCCCGTTAGATAATTCAGACTATGAGAACCAAATTACCTTGTAGCTGTCCAATCAGCAATGAAGCGTGTTGGAGAAAATGCCCACTTTTTCTTAAGCTTTTTAAACTCTCCCAGTCATCAACACGTTCAGTGTCTGTCTGTCTGTCAGTCTGCCAAATAGTTTAAAGAAAGAAAGTTCGCTAAAAAAGTTTATGAGTAAGCTAGACCATTACTATCAGCACCGGCAAAACTAGTTCTAGAACATTAAGCTTTTTAATAGTAAATACGTAACTTGTATTGCGTGTAATATTTTCTGTACGGATTTTATGTAAACCAAATTTTAATATTGCTGTATATTTTACTTTGATTAAATGCCGTTTTTAAATAAAGGGTTCCATCCATCCATCTCATTTGCGGGAGTTTTTTTTAACGGTAGTTGTCTTTCCTAGGTACGAAATGTGAGACGACGGTAAGATAAATCCAACATAACAAGTGTGTATTATAGATTAAGCTGGTACATCGTATATCGGGAGTTTTCCCCAGCAGAGAGAGTTGGTAAGAACAAGGAAGTAAATTATCTTGCAATACTCGCCACCGATGAAGCACCACAGTTTTTAGAAACTTACCCCCTTTAAGAACAAGGAAGCTCTGTCCTACACGTCCACCTCTGTCCTATGGATAAATAATAGGTATGGAGAAAACATCAACTTCACATTTCTAACTGTATATATTCATTTTTTCAACCGTTTTTCATTCAGTCGCATATTTCATTAATCCCAAAGGGACCCGGCGAAAACTTGATGGAACAATCCTGTTACAAACTTCAACGCAGCTTCCTTACAAGGCAATAACTTGACAAAAGCTTTGATTAAGAGAGTAACAATGCATATCTATTTTGTCATTGTAATCAGTTATATGCTTCACCGCGTGCAGCCAAAGACGTCTGTAACTTTGAAACTCTCAACAAACAGAGTTCAGCAAAAGGAAACTTACAGTGCGAATACACAAACCAAGGCCACCCAACCCAAGTTTTTTGCAAATTGCCCAACAGTATTTGCATGTGAAAACAATTAAAATCTGAAAGGTGAATTGATCAACATGACTCGAGCGTGGGACAAAGAAAAAATCTGAGTCCCCGACAGGAATTGAACCCATGACCTCCCGAACACCTGGCGGGCACTCTATCCACTGAGCTACGAGAACTCAAGGATAGCAAGGTCATGTCTACTGAGCTCTGCATGAGTCCTTGTAGTTAAATGGATACAACGTCCACCCAGTATTCGGGAGGTCATGGGTTTAATTCCTGTCGGTGACTGTTCACAAACGCAGGTCAACTGCAGTGTATTACCACAGTACATGGTACCAGCCCAGACGTACATATGGGTTATTGACCTGAAGTCTGTGGTCAAGATAGCTAGATATTGGCCAAGTTCGTGTTTATGGACCTCGACTCCGCACGGTCTCGGTCCATAAACGCGTAAAAAAAGAATGAGGTCAATATCCAGCCATCTTGACCAAACAAACTTGGTTACTATTTTCTTGCGAGACACAGCGGATAATCCTAGCAACATTTTGCCCGTTCGGGTAGCCAATCACAGCACAGGATTCAGTTCATCTAAGCTACGATTTCAAGGACCCAAAATTTTTAATTTAATAAATGACGAAATAAAAAATTCATTAAGTCTTAGAAAATTTACTTCCAAACTGAAATCCACGTTCTTGGATTAGAGTGCTAACGCTTGCTTTTGCTTTTGTTGTTGCTGCGCTGTTTTTTTATGCTAAACGCATGGTTCATTATAAATTTTGTAATATATATTTAGTTTCTGTCTCAATATTTTTGTTCTGCCAATGACAGTTTACATTCTAGTTTCTTACTCCATTCTTTAAAGCAGTCCTCTTAATAAGCAAAATTGCTTCCTGGACTGCCTGCCAAATGCATGATTATTATTGTAATTAGTATTATAATTTATGATGGCAAACTGAACTGAACTGAACTGAGCTCATGGAGCAAGCCATATGATAACAGTGTAGCTTGTACTGTATAGTGTCATCATAAAGATGAAGGTACCTCTGAATTAGGACTGTCATCAGTGACTGACGTTTTGAACAGATGAGAAGTAGTCAAAGTTGTGTGAACAGTTGTTTGACTCCAGCTCTTGAAACCGATTGGTCAGGTTTGTCATGATGCTACTGGCAGAGGGATACGACTTGAGTGCAGTTTGTAAAAAGGGATTGATCGGTTGTTATTAGTTTCAATCTAATGCAAGTCAAAATCTTGTCATGTGCATCCTACCAAGTAACAAAGAGGAAAACATTGCAAGTAAAAGAAGGCACCAAACATCCAGCAGTGATGATGTACATACGTACCTGTGTGACATATAAAGGATGGGTCCTGACCCACTTGCCCCAAGCCCATCTTTTCCCTCTGCTCCCAGCCCGCAGTGAGTTTATAAAGTCGAGATGGGTCACGTGAAACATTAACTTCAACCTGAGACAAATTAAGGTAACAAGTTGAACCATATTAGTAAAAGCCTTATCCAATTTATTGGAAAATAAATGAAGAGCTGGTTGATATAGTTCCAGAGTAATTCTCATAAGCGATTGACGGACCTAGAAGATTCTTCTGGGGGACAGACGGAGGCATGGCTTTGTGGTTTAATTAGAGGGTTTTACAGTTTCACATGTCAACTTTGATGGGACTAACAGTGGTTATCCCTTGTTTCACATCAAGCTATACTGTAAACACAAGAAGAAGAACTTGATACAAGTGTCACCAAGTAGCATTACCTATTAACAAATGCAGGCGCGTTATGGGCTCGTCAAGCAATCATACCCCTACAGAGTGTCTGTGCTGGAGGCTACAAAGCAGTGGGATCACAATTTAATCAGCGTCAGCATAGTCCAGGAAAGGGCTTTCTGCTCAAGCGAAAGACATGGAGGCACCTTTTGCCACTCCCCCATTTAAACCATTTAGTAGAGAATCTTCCAACAGAGAATGCTAACCATACTGATAACTTACCTACATGTAGCTTTTCAGTTTCTGAAGTCCACAGTGTCAGTTTTTGAATTTCTAGCAATCTGATTGGCTCTCAAACTTCAGAAATTTTATATGGGAAATAGCCAGCTATGTTTTTACACTTTCCATCGCTTACTGTTTTGTCGCGCAAAAAGTGTTTACAAAATATAACTCAAAGTCATCAGTATGAAGAAAAACATTTTCCCATCAAAGCAAATAAACTTTTCCAAAAAGTTCAAAGCTCAAATACGAAACATTACTCTTACCTAAATACATCTACAAAAACAGGAACATTTTTCACAGCATTAACAAGAAAATTGCGCAAAAAAAAGTCAAAACGAACAAACTTGTCCAGAAAATGGAAGCAGTTTCGCCATTAATTGGCATTACAATTCAGTAACCTTTTTTGCACCTTAAAGCAAGTTCGTGGAATAATTATTAAGTAAGCAAGCCATGAGCTGGTGTAATAATGGCTACAAGAAAAAGGTTCAGCCCCTATAAAAGCTGACGATATGGATTGAAACAACCTTACATGAATATGTATGCCTATAAGCAAAGGCCCATAGCCACCTCAATACAAAAACTCTGCTAAATGAACTTACACTACCCTCAATTCAACAATTAATAATAACTATGAAATTATGAATTCAAATTGTCAAGCAAAGATGAAAGCAACACAAGCGCAATCAATAGGCTGGAAAATAATAATAATAATAAACATAAATTAATAATAATAAACATTTATATCACGCAAATTCCATGTGAATATGATCAAATGCGCGTTACAAACAAATGATACAAATTAAACATAACAAGTAAAGAATCCCAACTGGTGGGAGGCTGACCAGCTGGCTATTTACAAAGTGTGGAGGAGTTGAATTAATAATAATAATAATAATAATAATAATAATAATAATAATAATAATAATAATAATAATAATAATAATAATAATAATAATAATAATGATAATTTTAAAAAATATAATTCAACTTTATTTACATCTTTGAAAAACCTAGTTTACAAATACTTTGAAGAAACTTATGCTAGTTTACAATACTTTAAAAAAAAATACTTTACAAAGCGTTAAAACATGAAATCCTAAATGCAATAGTTAATAAATTAATAATAAGAATTTTTTTTTAAATATAAAAAGCATCAAAAATCTAAAAATAATTCAGACTGACAAAAAAAAAAAAAAAGTTGCTACTTAAATTCTGGCTTGCGCACTTTCCGATGTAATATCAATGTCAGATATATTGGCTGCTCTTCTCTTTCTCCTGGTTCCTCTGAGACATAGCAAGGCTGATCGTAGAATGGCAAAGGATACCTTTGCCCTTATCCAAGATATGGTTGTAGCGTAGTCATCTCCTTTCTTTAACGCAAGTAGCTCTGCCAGGCGGCTATGGAATCTCTTGCATTCATCGGCCATTCCACCTGTGCTTGTAAAGACTAATGGTGTGAATGACCCTTGCTCCACTTCCAAAACCCGCCTGCTTTATTGCCTCTTCTTCTCATTTTCATGTAGTAATAATAATAATAATAATAATAATAATAATAATAATAATAATAATAATAATAATAATAATAATAATAACTTTGATAGACTTTTAGTTCTTGTCAAGATCTTTAAAGACTTTTGTAAGATCTTTAAAGATCTTTGCAAGAACTTAAAAGGTCTTTCAAGATCTTGACAAGTTCTTGCAAAGATCTTGATAAGATCTTTTGCAAGATCCTCAAAGATCTTACCAAGATCCTGAAGGATCTTTAAGGATCTTCAAAGTTCCTGTTAAGATCCTTAAAGAGCTTTGATAGATTTTAGTTCTTGCCAAGATCTTTTAAGATCTTTGCAACAACTTAAAAGATCTTCCAAGATCTTCAAAGCTCTTGTTGAGATCTTTAAAGATCTTTTGCAAGATCCTCAAAGATCTCTGCAGGAACTTCAAAGATCACAGAAGATCCTTAAGGATCCTTCAAGATCTTGGTGAAATAAATATAAAGCCAGGTCAAAAGCCCAGAATTATAAACAAAACGTGACATTAAATCAAGAAGCAAATGGAAATTTAAACAACACAAGCACCAAAAGACAATGACTTGCCAACATTAACCTCCCAATATTTACACTTGATGAAAATCACTAAGATTTTTTGCCCAGTATCCAAGGGAAGACTGCCCACACAAGATTAAAGACCAGCTGGAACATGTTGTTTCTGTTCATGATTTATTTTATTTGCTAAAATCGAAGGGTTTCTTTGTGTCATACATAATTTTTCTTGTACTAACATCTTTGTTCAAAATTCAAAGTTTCAAGTTTCGCACTCAAGTCAAGACTACTACACTGCATTTTCCATGCAGTCCAACAGATTATAATTGAAATATATTTAAGTCTTATATGGTGAAAGTGTCTTTGCCCATGTTTGTCAATTGTTTTTCACTAGTTAGCTTTATAACCATGTAGTTCCATGTACTTCAAGCTTTTCTGCTTCAATAACTAGAAAAGATAGGCACACAACAATTACATGTAAGCGACATGTGATCAAAATCATATCATAAGTTCGTGTTCTGTTTCCACTTTGAAGTTCCCTGATGGTAACTGCTCATAAAAACAAAAACAGGCGTTCAGATCGACTTCTATGGCATGCTTTAAACTGTCTTTGGTTTAAGTTATGATTGCAATACAGAAAAGCTGATTAAAGACAAGAAGAAAGACCCAAGAGAGACTAAGAAGGTAGATCCAAAACGGCCAAGATCGAGTTTAGTGATAAGCTTACATTGTAAATATCATTGGAGTACAGATCATCAAAAACACTATTTTAAGTCTAAATCCAGACGCCTCATGATTCTTTATACTTACAATCTCTCATAGAGACAACAGATCCAGATTTTGTAGCTTTCAAACATCTTCAAACTGTCCTCCAAACCTCGTTCAGTGACCGTTGAAACAAGCGCCTTTCTCAGAACATTGCATCATGGGTTATAGCAAAACTCGTCCCCAGGGTCTTATCAACATTCAAATCCAAGATGGCGGTTCATGCGGTCCACCGAAAACTCGGCTTTTTTACCGGCTTTTTACCGAATTTAAAGGCCTGACACAGGCTGGAGAGTGTTCAGACATCATTTGAAGAAGACCTTAAATTTTCGAACATTTAAGGTGGTTCTGCACCCCATGTACAAATTTTTTTTAAACTTTGCCAACAGTTGCATTTCATCCTGCTTATCAAAATTCTATAATAAGAAAAAAATTTCACCGTGCCGTTTTTGCAATATAAGCCCTTAAAGCTGAAATTAAGGGTGTTTTTAGCAGGCCATAGTGTTGCTATGGTAACCAATTGTGTCACGAAAGTAATACCAACGTTTTCACCAATGCTCGGGCAGTTTTTTGGTACTATGATTGTAGCACCAACTGATAAAGAGTGGTGATAATGACCCATCAAAATCTACGTCTTGGAAAGTGCTGGAAACTGTTTAGAGCCACCTTAAATCAAATAAAAAATCGACAAGGATTTAATATTGCTAAATATGGGCAGGCATAGGTGTGTCCCTTTTGAGCACATCTGATTTCGACGCCGTAAATACATTTGGTAGTGAAAAGGGAAGGAAAATTTTAAAGTTGCTCTTTGTCGACAATTCAAGATATAGAAATTTGCTACGGCCTCTTTTGCGACGATCTGTGAGATTTTTAAAACAAACTGATTCAGGAATGCAAACCCACCCAAAAATCACGCGTAAAATGAAGATAATTTAGTTTAACCCTGAGTTTGTTCGCGCTTGCCAAGCAGTCCTATTACAGTTTTAGTACTAAGCTTAAAATCGAAACAAAATCCTGGAACTTAGGAGGTACCGCAAAAAATCAGTCAGCTCTTTCAAGGGAACTTTAATTACACCAGTCAGCAATACGAAAATCATCAATTTTAAATAGTCCATTTTCTATAGGAAAGAATAAGCGCAGTCTAATTGCATAACTCTCTCTGCCGGCAACTTAGCACTGTAGTCACTGTTGGGATTATTTTCTTTCCCTCCTGAACCTGATCCTGATCCTGATCTTAATGCTGACTCGTATCCTCAGTCCTCTAGGTCTCCTGGCACTTCTGATGTAACGTTCATCTCGTCTTCTGCGTCGCACATCACAGCCCACATCTTCCGGGAAGTAAACTTCCAATCCCATTTTACATCGTCCCGCGTTGTCCACATGCCTAAATTTCATTTCCTCTCCCACGCTGATGGACATTTCTTTTTCAATAACACCTGAGAAGGACCAAAAACTTCATTTTAAAGATATAATACTAACTCATTATTATTCACTGGATGGAAAACAGAGTGTGTTCTCGACTGTTTAGATCTGTGAACTGCGAGTACTGCATGCACCACCCGCAAAGTTCGTTTCCAGCAGAATCGTGAGATTTTTGTTTTTACAAATCTCTCCTTGATTTTGACAATTAAGCTGCTTAAGCTTATTCAGTGGCTAACACAATTTATCGTTCCGTGTCCAAGAATGATCGACATATTAAATTCATCTTACAATTTTGATGTATGGCGTCACAAAAGTTTATGGCGCTAACCGAACGTGTCTTGAACATCTAGCTGAAATGCACGGTAATAGTATAGCATCTCCCTTTGAAATCAGCTGTTAGGATTTTTCTGTACGTCACTGCAGATAGAAATTCACCTTCATAATTTTAGCATCCAAAGCACGGGAATAAATTCCATTCTCAGTTTATTTCGGCACGGGTTTGACAACATTCATTTATTGTGTTTACCAATCACATCCAACATCGTCACAAACTGTTTCTTCTAAATGTACCAAAAAAATCAGTACCTGGCAACGAAGAGTTCAGTTCCTTTTCAAATCTTTGCCATGGCTTCCTGCGTACACTCCCTCTAACTTAAAGTAGAAGTAAGCTGTCTGGAGACGGAAAAGAATGACTTTTAAAACAACGATTGTTATTAATAACAGCTGAAGTACTAGTGTACAGGAAACTGAGTATTTCAGTAATACGCAGTTACTATGCATCAGAAAGGACTGAAGACTCTCAATCTGGGTACCCCTGAAAGTACAGATGAAGATACTGAGTTTATACAATGCACAAACACGCGACTTGCCTGAAAGCTCGATTCGCCAGTTCCTTCCTCTTCTACCTCTTTGGTGATAATTTCTTTTGGAACCCTTTACTCTCGAGGTCTGCCTTCTTTAACATTGCACAACGCAGCGGAGGACGCGTCGAAAGCGGCCATTAACAAACTTCATTTGCAAGTTTTCATCAGTTTCAGTATCTGTTCAAATAAAGAAAATCAGAGATACGACGAAAACATTCTGTCCTCAGAGTTCGTTGTACAGTTGAAGTAAATTACACTGTGTGATTAAGCCCTCAAATTTCAGAACTAGTTTAGTCCTTTTCCGTCACATTTCTCTTGGTACAATTTTGAAATAACGTTTAAGAGTGAAATACGGACAACAAGAATGCGGAAATACTATTGCACTGAAGAAAAAGATATCGACTATTCGTACGGAGCGCCATATCAAGATGTGACTTGTGAAATAAAAAATATGATGACGGACGTACGATCTACCACAAATCTCTTTCTTAACTAACTTGATAGATGCATAGTACATCTTGGCGATTTTTAAAATACTGAAGAAAGAAAAAAATATTGAAACACACCGACAGCTGCGGAATAAGAGAAACAAACCCAACAGGAACGACGTCAAGTAAGAAAACAGCATCTTCTTGTTCTCAGTAAATGTTGCTCTTTACAGTCAAGTTCAAAGTGTTGACGTGTCTTTCTTCAGAGCCAAAAAGGGTTTGGTGAAAAAAGTCTTACATAACAGCAATTTATCTACTGAATGACGTAACGATGATTAACAACTAATCGCAATAAATATTGATACACTAGAGGACAATTATTTATTTAGACAAAATTTCTATCATAACCAACGTTCAGACAAAATCGTTTCAATAAACAACATTTTGTTCATCTTGTCTTTAATATGTCAATAAAGCTTTTAACCCGGGGGGGGACTCCCTATAATGGCCTATACGTGGGAGGCTCCGCCCGAAAGGGGTACCTTTTTGAGGCTTCAGGTATATGAAAGGGTAGGGATTTCACAAGCTGAGGTATATAAAAGGGTCGGGAAATCGGTCTTTTAGGTATTTAAAAAGGGCCTTTAATTATAATACTTCAAGTACTGTCCCTTATCGTTGTATCAGTTTTTACTATTGAGCACTACATGAAAATGAGAACAAGACTTTCTTAAGTAGGTATGTGAAAGGGGCACTTTTTCAACAAAAGGTATATAAAAGGGGTAACGTTTTCTGCCAAAATGGTATATGAAAGGGTAAGGGGTTGGACCTCGGGGCGGAGCCTCCCCGTATTAAACTTTGTTAAGAACCCCCCTCCCCCCCCCCCCGGGCTTTTAACCGTATAAATTTAGCGTCTCAGCTGTTTCTCGTGTTGCGAAACTAGATTTTACAATTTTCGCAGTAGACAAAATGAATCCTTAATGGTTCATGAAATTTAAACCCAATGGCAAGCTATCCAGTTTATATGAACAACCGAATTCTGTAGGGCGCTGGAACGTTCCCCCTTACGATGACCAATTTGGCTATTCACATATGGCAGGGAGACGCTTTGAGAATGGAGCCAGCTGTGGAGCAAATTTTGAAACACGCCAGTTGCCATCCGACGATAGTGTTGACACAATTTGAAGCCTTAAAAACCATGTCAATGCAGATGCAACAGACGAGACAAGAATTGTCAAGAATCCATAAACACATAGTGTCACATTAGAGGCTCGAACGTCCTTAAATAAAATATAAATCGACAAGGCTTAAATATTGCTACATATGGGCAAGCCTAGGTGTGTCCCTTTTGAGAACATCTGATTTCGACACCGTAAAATACATTTGGTAATGAAAACGGAAGGAAAATTTTAAAGTTGCTCTTTGTCGACAATTGCAGATAACAGAAGGAGAGATAGAAATTTGCTAGGCCTCTTTTGCGACGATCTGTGAGATTTTTAAAACAAAACTGATCCAGACTGAATGCCAACCAACCCAAAAATCACGCCTAAAATGAAGATAAATTTCAACCTTGAAATAAATCCTTACTGAATGGCTCATGAAATTTAAACCCAATGGCAAGCTATCCTTTATATGCACAACCGAATTCTGTAGGGCGCTGGAACGTCTCCCATTACAGTATGACCAATTTGGCTATCCGCATGTTGCAGGGAGATACTTTGAGAATGGAGCAATTTTTGAAACACGCCAGATGCCATCCGACGACAGTGTTGACACAATTTGAAAACCTTTTAACCATGTCAATGTGGATGCAACAGACGAGACAAAAATTGTCCTTAGATTTCGCTACGGACAATTGCGATTTTGTCTGCTATTGCGGATCGACCCTAAGACTGTTCCTTCTACATGTAGACGAACAAGTGATGTTAAACAACAAAGGGCAGGAAACAATACTGCATCACTGAACAAAACACTCACAAACAGTAAAAACAATATGTTAATTCTAACACTCAGGAAGATGAAATTTCTTGTTACTAACTAAAGAATGACTGAACACTCATGTGGGAAGTAGACTACTGATCTTTCTGATGTGACGACTTAAAAACTCCTTTGAACCGGCAAAAAGATCGTTAAATTATTTTTTATTTACTCTACTTTTATTTCATTTGAAAAACCAGAAATTTTTTGATCTATAAATAGTCTTTGCACGTTTACTCAGTAAAGGTGCTCGGAAACTGCCGTGGGAGGAAAAGGTACTATGTGGACCTACCTATACGTAATGTTTAAAGGTAAAATCTTTCTCTTTTTTTGCCGTTGCAAAGGATATTAATAACAAATCAAAGTGGCTATGATCCACTCAACTTGGAAAATGGATCGAAGGCTCCAAGCAGATTTTCACCCAGAAATTTGAATCGCCCTGCTTCCAAATCGAACACAAGATAAACTGAAAAGAAGATGCTTGTTCTCGTGACATTCAAACGAAGATCCATATAAAATCCAAGTGCTAACCGCCGAATGATTTTCGAGAAATGCAGCTTTCGAGGCGACCAGCATCTGCGCCGAGATTTCGTGTGCCGGGGAGTCACACTGTTTGCTCCACCCTGATTGGATGCATTCTTTAGCATTACCCAATCAGCGTGGAGTAACAGCATGACTACGGATGAGCTTTCAGAATGTCACAAACAGTAGTCGTTCGAACGGTAAGTTAACGACGTAAAACGATTTTCAAGGAGCATTTTTAAAAACGTCTAGCAAGCAGTTTCGTCAGTTTAACGGAGGAGCATTCCAGTGAACATCAGTTGAAAACAGATAAAAAAATATCTTATTGTCATAAATTAATCGTGACCTGATGCGGTCGCGGTCAACCGTCAATACTCGATGAAAGGTTTTCGCATGAGTGAACAGTTTATTGTGTCGACTTCAGTACGTTTTCTTTAAAACAGAAGAGTTTTCAAGCTCATTAGCCTTTGGCAAAATACTCTAATCTAGTAGCTCATGTTGACTATCCCTCTACAATACTTCCTAAATGACATAAAAAGACTTCTTCAGCATAAACTTCACTTTCCCATGGAAACTACTAGTCGTGTAAATAAACAGCGGGACACATCGTTCGAATTCTCCTCAATCCTCTCGACTGTTGGCCTTTAAAAACATTTAATCACGACTTGAATCATTCGAAAATTCATACAACTCGTCAATTTTGTGAGTTTCATGATCAGTGTCTTCTTTTTCTTTTTCGGCAATCGAGTATGGTTAAACCTACATGAGCGGGCACTTTCGGTAAATAATTAAGCTATTTTCTTAAAAGAGACCCAGTCTATAATTACAGGTAGCTTCTGTTTATAAAAGCGTTCGTACGAGAATTTATTCAATGTAGAGCATTTCTGCGAAAAGATATTGAGTACTTAGGTCAGAATTCAAAGGATAACTAACTTGACACAGTGCAAGCGACCATAAAACGGCCTTAAACGCCAGGGCCGGGTTGTTCAAAGCCCGATTAAGCTAACCCAGGGTTAGCGAGAATTTTGATTTCAATTTTGTAACTTTTTGGTTAGGTGATCTGTTTATATCGTTTGCCCTTCAGTTTTGAGCTGTAGTAATCTTAAACTACACCAAACATTAGAGGCGAAAAACAATTTTAAACAAGAAAAAATAATGCTACAGTTAACGTTTAATCCTGGGTTAACGTTAACCGGCTTTCGAACCCGGCCCTGATGTTCAAAACCCGGGGGGAACTCTTATATTCAAAGGTTGACAAATTTTCGTCGTCTCGGGTACAAATCAAGGATTCTGGTCTTGCTTATGGTGTTGACGACGAAACATCACCATTTTTAGCTGTCAAAGTATCGCTTAGGGAGCAAGGATGACTTTTGTCTGCGCATGCGCGAAAAAGTAAAAACTTCTTTCGCTATTGCACTTTTTGTGAATGGGAGACGGTCCAGGCGCCCTACAGAATTCGGTTGTGCATCTAAAGGATAGCTTGCCATTGGGTTTAAATTTCCATGAGACCATTCAGTAAGATTTATTGCAAGGTTGGAAATTATCTCAATTTAGGGCGTGATTTTTTGGTTTGTGTGGCATTCCAGTCTGGATCAGTTTTTGTTTTAACAAATACTCAGCGCGATCGTCGCAAAAGAGGCCTAGCAAATTTCTATCCTCTCCTTCATGGTATCTGCAATTGTCCGACAAAGAGCAACTTTAAAATTTTCCTTCCGTTTTCATTACCAAATGTATATTTATCGGTGTCTGAAAATCAGATGTTCTCAAAGGGACACACACTAGGCTTGCCCATATGTAGCAAAGATTTAAGCCTTGCTCGATTTATAATTTTATTTAAGGACGTTCCGAGTCCTCTTAATGTGAAGCACTAATGTGTTTAGGGATTCTTGACACTTCTTGTCTCGTCTGTTTGCCTGGCTGCAATTGACATGGTTTTTAAAGGCCTTCAAATTGTGTCAAACACGCTCAGTCGGGCATGGCCGACTGAGCGTGTTTGACACAATTTGAAGGCCTTTAAAAACCATGTCAAATGCAGCCAGGCAAACAGACGAGACAAGAAGTGTCAAGAATCCCTAAACACATTAGTGCTTCACATTAAGAGGACTCGGAACGTCCTTAAATAAAATTATAAATCGAGCAAGGCTTAAATCTTTGCTACATATGGGCAAGCCTAGTGTGTGTCCCTTTGAGAACATCTGATTTTCAGACACCGATAAATATACATTTGGTAATGAAAACGGAAGGAAAATTTTAAAGTTGCTCTTTGTCGGACAATTGCAGATACCATGAAGGAGAGGATAGAAATTTGCTAGGCCTCTTTTGCGACGATCGCGCTGAGTATTTGTAAAAACAAAAACTGATCCAGACTGGAATGCCACACAAACCAAAAAATCACGCCCTAAAATGAGATAAATTCCAACCTTGCAATAAATCTTACTGAATGGACTCATGGAAATTTAAACCGAATGGCAAGCTATCCTTTAGATGCACAACCGAATTCTGTAGGGCGCCTGGACCGTCTCCCATTCACAAAAAGTGCAATGAGCGAAAGAAGTTTTTACTTTTTCGCGCATGCGCAGACAAAAGTCA
>JAHPZR010008894.1:0-12500 GCA_019787425.1 Platygyra sinensis | reverse complement strand
TGTTTTAAAACACGAACCTGAAATGACGAAATGGTCCTACGGTTAGTTTGATATTTAATAGCGCTGTGATCGGCGCAAAAAGCTCTCAGGTTAGCCTATTAAAATATCACTGACGGTCGACAGTGACCAGCACTCAATAATTTTGAGGGTTAACGCTTACCAAGGACAACCATATCTAACATTGACCCTTATTCTTAGCGCCACTTCAGGCGTGTTTTGAACACGCTCTCAGAGCAGTCTTAGCAAGAAGTAAAGTTGATAGACACTGGTCATGGATTAAGTTGTTTCCTCAGAAAAAAAAATTAGCGATGATTTTTTTTTAAACTTTCTCTGAATGTTCCCTACAAAGCACTGTTTCGAAAAATAAAATTAAAAAAATAGGTCACCATTCTCGCAAAAGAGATATGATTGGCCAATCTTGCCCCATTTATGCCTGTACTCGTGTTAATCTCGCGCGTTATTCATTGGTCCACGTTACATTTTGCGGTAGCTGAAAGTACAGTTTATGAAAGTAATGCTCGGAAGAAAACTTGACAGGAAGAAAGTATGGAACATACGGAACAACATATAAAATTTGTGGAAAAAATCGCACCATTTAAAACGAGGTGGACGAAATGCGTTCGTCGATGTTTTCGTGGTCATAATTTACATTCTTGAGTAACGGTTTTGTGCACGCTTTCAGCTATATCTTTTTTTCCTTCCGATAAATTTTTTAAATTCTTTTTTCGATTAAAGAGGATAACATGGGCACTATTATCATGCAATAAAAAATATGGGTCACCATGCTCGTTTAAGAGAAAACGAGCTTTTATTGCGCTGTCAAGCCTTGCTTGTGGGAAATTTCTTACGTTTTGCACGTGTACGCGCTCATTTGCGCGCGCTTATGACGCAAACATCGTGCGCAGTAGGGATGCGCAATGCCTTAAGGTGATTCCTCAGAAATTAAATTTACCGATGAATTTTTTTGAAACTTTCCCTGAATGTTGTCTACCAAGCACTGTTTCGAAAAATAAAATAAAAATGATAGGTCACCATTCTCGCTTAAGAGATATGATGGGCCAATCTTACCCAATTTATGGCTGTACTCTTGCTAATCACGCGCGTTATTCATCGGTCCAAGTAATATTTTGCGGTAGCTTGAAGAATAATTCATTAAAGTAATACTTGGGAAAAAACCTGACAAGTAGAAAGTGTCAAGAATATGGAACAATTTCATATGAAATTTGTCGAAAAATCACACCATTTAAAGCGACGTGGCCGTGAAGTGTTCGCATAGTCGTTGTTTTCGCGCTCATAATTTGCATTTCAGAGTACGATTTTTTCGGCCGCTTTTACCTATATCTTTTTTTCCTTCCGATAAATTTTTTTTAAACTTTTCTAAATTAAAGAAGATGATATGTACACTATTATTAAGCAATAAAAAATATAGGTCACCTTGCTCGTTTAAAAGAAAAAGACCATTTATTTCGGTATCGAGCTTAGCTTGAGGGAAATTTCTTTTGTTGTGCACGTGCACGCGCTTATTTGCGCGCGCTAATGACGCAAAAAA
The DNA here is from genome assembly GCA_019787425.1 of Platygyra sinensis. NCBI lineage: Eukaryota > Metazoa > Cnidaria > Anthozoa > Scleractinia > Merulinidae > Platygyra > Platygyra sinensis. Next base: position 10,951 of record JAHPZR010008894.1, on the reverse strand, counting down.
CTTGTGCAGTAGGGATGCGCAATGCAATACTGAGGAATCACCTTAACAGTATAGCTTGATGTGAAACAAGGGATGACCACTGTTAGTCTCATCAAAGTTGACATGTGAAACTGTAAAACCCTCTAATGAAACCACAAAGCCATGCCTCCCACTGTCCCCCATAAGAATCTTCTGGGTCCGTCAATCGCTTATGAGAATTACTCTGGAACTATATCAACCAGCACTTCATTTATTTTCCAATAAGTTGGATAAGGCTTTTACTAATATGGTTCAACTTGTTACCTTAATTTGTCTCAGGTTGAAGTTAATGTTTCACGTGACACATCTCGACTTTATAAACTCACTGCGGGCTGGGAGCAGAGGAAAAAAGATGGGCCTGGGGCAAGTGGGTCAGGACCCACCCTTCATATGCCACACAGGTATGTATGTACATCATCAGTGCTGGATATTTGGTGCCTCCTTTTACTTGCAATGTTTTCCTCTTTGTTACTTAGTAGGATGCACATGAGAAGATTTTGACTTGCAATAGATTGAAACTAATAACAACCGACCAATCCCTTTTTACAAACTGCACTCATGTCGTATCCCTCTGCCAGTAGCATCATGACAAAACTGACCAATCAATTTGAAGAGCCGGAGTCAAACAACTGTTCACACAACTCTGACTTCTTCTCATCTGTTCAAAACGTCAGTCACTGGTGACAGTCCTATTCAGAAGTACCTTCATCTTGATGATGACAGTATACAGTACAAGCTACACTGTTATCATATGGTTAGCTCCATGAGCGGCCAGGATGAACTGAATCCTATGTTGTGATTGGCTACCTGAACGGGCAAAATGTCGCTATCTTGCCCGCTCGGGACTACCCGCTGTGTCCCGCAAGAAAATAGTAACCAAGCTTGTTTGGTCAAGATGGCTAGATATTGGACTCATTCTTTTTTACGTGTTTATGGACCGAGACAGAGTCGAGGTCCATAAACACGAACTTGGCTAATATCTAACCATCTTGACCACAGACTTCAGGTCGATAACATATATGTACGTCTGGGCTGGAACCATGTACTGTGGTAATATTTACACTGCAGTTGACCTGCGTTTGTGAACAGTCACCGACAGGAATTAAACCCATGACCTCCCGAACACTGGGTGGACGTTGTATCGATTTAACTACAAGGACTCATGGAGAGCTCAGTAAAAATGACCTTGCTATTCTTGAGTTCTCGTAGCTCAGTGGGTAGAGCACCTGCACTAGTGTTCGGGAGGTCATGGGTTCAATTCCTGTTGGGAACTCAGATTTTTTCTTTGTCCCACGCTCGAGTCATGTTGATCAATTCACCTTTCATGTTTTAATTGTTTCAACATGCAAATACTGTTGGCCAATTTGTAAAAACTTGGCTTGGGTGGCCTTGGTTTGTGTATTCGCACTGTAAGTTTCCTTTTGCTAAACTCTGTTAGTTGAGAGTTTCAAAGTTACAGACGTCTTCGGCTGCACGCGGTGAAGCATATAACTGATTACAATGACAAAATAGATATGCATTGTTACTCTCTTAATCAAAGCTTTTGCCAAGTTATTGCCTTGTAAGGAAGCTGCGTTGAAGTTTGTAACAGGATTGTTCCATCAAGTTTTCGCCGGGTCCCTTTGGGATTAATGAAATATGCGACTGAATGAAAAACGGTTGAAAAAATTAATATATACAGTTCGAAATGTGAAGTTGATGTTTTCTCCATACCTATTATTTATCCATAGGACAGAGGTGGACGTGTAGGACAGAGCTTCCTTGTTCTTAAAGGGGGTAAGTTTCTAAAAACTGTGGTGCTTCGTCGGTGGCGAGTATTGCAAGATAATTTACTTCCTTGTTCTTACCAACTCTCTCTTCTGGGAAAAAACTCCCGATTTACGATGTACCAGCTTAATCTATAATACACACTTGTTGTGTTAGCTTTATCTTACCGTCGTCTCACATTTCGTACTTAGGAAAAACAACTACCGTTAAAAAAACTCCCGCAAATGAGATGGATGGATAGATGGAACCCTTTATTTAAAAACGGCATTTTATCAAAGTAAAATATACAGCAATATTAAAATTTGGTTTACATAAAATCCGTACAGAAAATATTACACGCAATACAAGTTACGTATTTACTATTAAAAAGCTTTATGTTCTAGAACTAGGTTTGGTGGTGCTGATAGTAATGGTTTAGCTTACTCGTAAACTTTTTTAGCGAACTTTCTTCTTTCAAACTATTTGGCAGACTGACAGACAGACAGACAGACACTGAACGTGTTGATGACTGGGAGAATTTAAAGCTTAAGAAAAAGTGGGCATTTTCTCCACCACGCTCCATTGCTGATTGGACAGCTACAAGGTAATTTGGTTCTCGTAGTCTGAATGATCAGGGATATCCTTCCTCTCCCTTAGCAGGACTGAAAAATTCAGTAAAAAGTCTGGTATTCTTGTTTTATTCTATACCTGAATGATCATTTCTAACAAAAATGTCTCTTACTGTATCCTACATAAAAGTCGCCCTATCCTCAGTTTCCTTGACAGCTGTTATGCACTTGTCACTGGAACCCCCCCCCCCCCCCCCCATCCCGGGGAGACGTGGGGCATTAGACAGCTGAAGGAAAAAAAGGAAGAAAAAGCCTCACCTTAGGGGGAGAATTTCTAGTGTAAGCCCCAACTAAAGGTTTGGATTTTTCAAAGATTGGTTAGCGAAATATACAAAGTCCTACTTTTCTGACACACATTTTGGAAACACGGTGACAACATTCTGCATAAAGGACAACACAAGCACATTAAAATGGCAAAGAAAATAGTTTAAGGTGGTTCCTCAGTATTGCATTGCGCATCCCTACTGCGCACAATTTTGGCGACATTCGCGTGCTCAAATGAGCACATGCACGTACATAACGAAAGAAATTTTCCTCAAGCTAAGTTCGATAGCGAAATAAATGTTCGTTTTCTTTTGAACGCGCGTGGTAACCTATATTTTTTTAATGCATAATAATAGTGTACGTATTATCTTCCTTAATTTTAAAAAAGATAAAAAATTTTATCGGAAGGAAAAAAAGAGGGGGTTTCTAGTGACAAGTGCATTAGTTGCTGAAAAAAAAAAAAAAACGCCTGTCCTGCGTCGCCGCGAGTATCAAAAATTAAAAAGCGTCAGTTTGATATGAACTTGAAGTTGATAAAGAGACTTTAATCGTCGTATTAAGTTTGGGGGAGAACTGCGATTTTGTGTGGTGTCAAAAAAGAAAGAAACGCCCTCCAATTATCAGTATTGTGTACAAGTCATCGATGACAGGTATATTACATAGCATGAATTCATAAAGTACTGACTTATTTTACTGCAGGAAGAAGGAGAGCTTGGAATGGGAAAAGCTGGAAATGAACAAACGCAACGAAAGAAGGACATCTTCAGAGTGTGGTACAAGTTGACTAGGTTTTCTGGTCCCGGACTTCAGAGTGAAAGGTTAGCAGAGTTTTCTTGGTTTTGTTTTTTCTCTTACCTGAAGTAAAGTTAGTGTTTGAATTGACAAAAGACAAGTTGTAGTCGTTTTTTTCCCCAACTACCACAGTTGAACCCCCGCTATTTTGAAATCTTAGGGGAAAGAAAATCGTTTTTAAGCAATATTGATTCTTGCCTCAGCGTGCATAATCTCGTTATGATACACACGGGAAGTTTAAAGAGCATGAAACAAGCATAAGATTTGCTCGAGCGAGAGGAAGAGCAACTCAAGGTTTTTCAAGAGTGCTCTCCAAACATTCCAAGTACTTCATAACTCGATAATGAACACTTAAAATCGTGAATCAATTGGATTTTAACATTGATAGTGCGCCATTTTGTTTGTGATATAGCTATAGTTAATTATATAATAACCGGGTTACTACCCGTTCTCGCATTGGTCAATAGGTGTGTTTGTAGGAGAGTATGTAAACACGGTTGTGACGTTTTAGATTCGCGCGTCCACAGGCCCTGAAAGTAACCCTCTAAAAAGTCTTTGGGGAGGGTTGGGAGAGGTCTCGAAGTTTCCCAACCCTCCTCGAGGACCTTTTATTATTATTATTTTGGGGGGGGGGGGGGGGGGTTTCTTTCTTTTTTGGGGTCTGGTTTTGACTTGATATGACCTTTTATTATAGATTTTACCCCTTTCGCTTTGCCCTGTTACTATACCTGAGTACCCCTCCCCCCCTTCAGATCCTTGTGCTCCAGCCATATTATGTAAATCAATGAGTGTCTTCGATGTTTTAAGTCAGAATCATGCAACAAAAAGAGTATAATATGTAAAAAGAGTATAATACGATTTTGATTTTCCATGAATCTTTATCTTGTAGAGTGCTTTGAACTTGAAGTGTTGTTGCTGACTGTTTGTGGTACGAGACAAATAAGGCGAAACTGTTAAATTACTGCAAGTCAACACAACAAAAAGGACTAGATTAGGAGTATAACGATTGGACTGATTTTCGCAGCCCTAGACATCTTTGTACTATTAGGACGTTCGAGAATTTATTTTATTTGTTAATGACGGCTGCAACACAGTTTTATTTGGCATTAGAACTGCAAAGAACGAAGGTATTTTACAAAGTTAAGGAATGACGGAAAGTAGACGTCTGTAAGGATTACAATTGTTTTGTTCTAGTGACATGTAATTGTCTTTGATATTGTTTTACGATTTATTAATAAAGTTCTTAAATTATTTTTACGATTGTCTTGCTTTAAGAGTTCGTTTGGCGATCATAGCAAACAGATCCAATCTTTTTTGAGAGATACCTTATTTGCTACTACAATAGTTTTTCTATCCCAAAGGCGCATCCCAACACTTCAGAACCAATTACTCTGCACGCTCTTTATACACCTTGGTTGTTTACCATTTACTCAAAAAAATGGGTTGGTCGACAGTTGTAGTAAACGGAACGCATCGATTCCTGAATGGAAATTTCCGCTGGGATTCGCTCGTTCCATTTCCAAGACTTTTTAACGGAAGATAGGATCAAAGGTGATCCAAGCCAAAGGGCCTGGATGTTGCAAAAACTAGTAAATGGAACGCACATTTTCCATTCGGAAATTCCGTTTGGGAATTTTGATAAACCTTGGAAGAAATCCCGTTTTCCCGAGAAAATTTACGTTCGGGGAGACAATTATTTTTTCCATTTACATTCCATACGAAATTGCCGTATTTTTTGGGTAAATGGTAAACAATCCTTGATACCACACTTGCATACTATAAAGGACTGAACTGCTGAGGAATCGAAGAAAACAGTCCAGGAAAAACCATCCTTAACCTCCGCCTACCTCCTTTTTCGTTTAGTCTAGCTTGAAGCAAGAAATCCTCCCCAATATTTTACACTGAATGTAATGCGCATACGTATTTATTTGAAAACGTATTTGTATGCGTATTTTTTGAAAACGTACCACAAGGATAGATGTTTACAGATAATTAAAGGAGCCTTAACAATACTGACGTTGTTTCAATATGCATGCGTAATTTTGAAAGCCATACCACAAGGATAGGACGTACTGAGGTAGTCTAAGGGAATTGAGCTTACCTAATCTTTCAAGGTTGAACTTTGTCAAAAGTGCGTTTTTTTCTTTTTTCACATGTGCATTAAAAAGTGTACCACAAGGATTGCGAACTTTGCCAAGTAACTAGCCTTGCTTTCTTGTTGCGCATGCCCTCTGTTAGTTGACGTACCACATGGACCAGCAGATTAGGCACCTATAAAGCGAATTGCTTTTTCAAGGCGTTGTGGTGGGTTTACGTTAGGTTACCTTCCACTAAATATTACAATAACTACTACTCACTACTACAAAAAAAACAGTTTTTGGACACAAAAAATATGTCTTTGGACAGTTTTAAGTTATGAAAGAAGTTTATTTACAATAAACTAAAATACATGGTAAAAAGTGCAAAGCATGTGGGCTTGGCCCCTCACAAAACAGTTACCAAGAAAGTTCGTGATGATAACCAAAAAGCAGTCCAAAATGAATGTTTATGCTCTTAAAGTTAACCTACAAAGATCACCAGAATAAACTTAACTAAAGAAAAGTGACAACGGGCAAATCAGAAATAATTGAACACAAAGGAGATTCCCAGGTGCTCTTAAAGGAGTCAAGAGAAAAACGGAAAAAGTCAATGTTAATCCGGGCCTTAACATCTTGAATTATATATCTAATTATAGCATCAGATCTTTCAGTACCATTAAAATAAGTGCACTTATTTCTAAATTTCCAAATACCGTATAGAATAGATTTGACGAGATAACGGGCGATACGAGCATTCTTTTGATTGGTAGTTTGCCAGTCAAAAAAGAAAATGGACACGCAATTCCGAACAAACGTGGAGGACAAAAGAGCAGACAAGGTTGGAGAGAACCGATACCATACCCTCTTAACCCGAACGCAATTTAAAAAACAGTGATCAATGGTTTCCTTAAGATCACATTTAGCACAGCGATCCGAGGCAATGTAGCCCCAAGAATGCAAAGAATCCCTAACTTTAACTGCACGCAAAGTAATCAACCATAAAAGATCATTTTTGTAATTCTCCGAAAAACCATCACGCACGAGAGACATATGACGTTCAAAAAGAAAACCTGGCCCCAAAAATGGAACCCAGAGCCGGGGAAGTACAGGAGGAGAAGATCTCTTCCAAAGAAGAGCGCGATAACATTTCTTAGCAGAAAACTGGAGGTCCGTCCAATCTTGGCGGGAAAGAATTTCGCGAAGATTGGTCAAGGCCTTCAGACAAGTGGAGTAAAAAGGCGTCAACAAAATAGCACTAGGAGAAGAATTATCTCTAAGAAAAGACCAATCAGATCTAAAAGTAGCTAATCTAGAACCAAAGAAGTATTTAAACATAAAAAAAGCTTTGCTGCCAGAATCGCAGACGCCGACTATGGAAGCAAGCTTAAGGGCCTGAGCCTTAACGGAGAAGTCAACAGTGTTAAGCCCGCCTCTCACAGCCGGCTGATAACAAGATTGACGGCTAACAGTTTGAATACGACTGCCCGACAAAAATGGCCAAACTAAATCATTAGTTTGACTTAAAACCCACTTAGGAACCGTCAAAACAGTGGCCAAATATGTAAGCTTACTTAAACCTAAAGTATTAATAATTAGAGATTTACCGATTAAAGACAGGGATCGGGATTTCCATAAATTTATATGCCTCTCAAGCTTAGTAAGTTTGGGCTGCCAATTATCCTGTTCAGTACATTCCCCAAAGACAACACCCAAAATTTTCATCTTTTTAACCCAAGTAAGGACAAGGGGCTGATCAACACGTGACCGCCACGCACCCAGCCACATCGCCTCAGTCTTAGAAACATTTAGCTTAGCACCCGAACCCTGTTAATACAAACAGATGACATCAAAAAGTCGCTCTAAAGATCGAACAGTCTTAACAAAGCTAGTTGTATCATCCGTGTATAAACCAACTTTATATTGAGCCCCTCTAGCCCCTGGGAGGAGAAAGCCTTCGATTTCAGAACACTGTCTTATCTTGCAGGCGAGAGTTTCAACGCAGAGGATATAAAGCAGAGGAGAGAGGGAATCTCCCCGACGCACACCACGAGCTAAAGGTACAGGATCAGTTAACCAACCATTAACAATAATTTGCATACTAGCGCCATTATAAAGGGTAGAAACCTAACGGATAAAGGAAGGACCAAAACCAAAACGCTGTAATAGATTGAGTAGAAAAACACGATAAACTCTATCGAAGGCTTTCTCCTGATCTAAACTAAGTAGTATTCCTGTTTCATTTGTGCGATCGATATAATCGAGAATGTCTCTAAGAGCATGAAGATTAGAAGTTATCTTACGCCCGGGAACAGAACAAGTCTGATCAGGGCTAACAATAAACTCCAAAACCTTAGCCAACCGTAAAGATAAAGCCTTAGAGCAGATCTTGTAATCTACATTAAGAAGGGAGATCGGTCTCCAATTTTTCAAATTTTTTGCATCACCCTTTTTAAAGACAACCCGAGTGTGACTCATTTTCATCGAGTCACACATTTCGGAATTAAGAAAACAAGAATTAAACACCCGTACTAAATACGGGCAGAGCAAATCCCAAAACTTCACATAAAACTCCGCTGAAAGGCCATCAGGCCCAGGCGCTTTACCGGAACTAAGACCTTTCACCGCATTGGTAATTTCTTCTAAAGTAATCTGACCCTCACATAACATAGATTGATCCGCAGAAAGGCTGTTAGTTAAAGAAGACAAAAGATCACTTTGTTTATCAAAATCAATCGGCTCTTCAGAAAATAAACTAGTATAAAAATCAACATGGGCTTTCGCTATTTCCGCCTGAGAAGATACCTCAACTCCATTTATATCATAAATGGCATGAATTCGGCTTTTCCGGATACGAGTCTGTTCCAATTTAAAAAAATAACGAGTAGGGCGTTCACCCTCTTCAAGCCATTTAGCTCGACTACGAATTTTAATGCCATCGAATTCTCGAATATATAAGGATTTTAGAGCACATTCAGTGTCCTCAATCAAAGGCTGGACCGAATCGTCGCCTTCAACAAGACGTTGACGGAGACGAATAAGACGATTTGTTAAATTGACCCGATCATGACACAGCTGTCTACGCTTATTACGCGCGAAATCAATAGAAACCTCCTTAATAGAGGTTTTTAAGAACTCCCACCAAGCTTGAATATTATCAAAAGCTGACAAAAATTCAATGTGTTCTAAAATGGTTTCTCTAATGAGTTTGCAGAATTTTTCATCACTAAGAAGAGAATTATTTAATTTCCAAACACCCGGTCCGTGCTTAATACACTCTGGGATGTCAAAAACAAAAGAAACAAAATCGTGATCGGAAAGCGGACAAGGTGTGATGTCACACAGAAAAGAAGGTTGAAAGAGATCTTTCGAAATCACAAACTTATCAAGACGGCTGCCAATTGACATATCCGAATTAAACCAAGTAAATTCGCGTGAATTAGGATGCAGCCTACGCCAAACATCAAGAAGGCGAAAAGTGATCATAATCTTTATGAACAGAAAGGTTCCCGCCAAATTTATCCAGCGCCTTATCATAACAATTAAAATCACCGCCTATAATTAAAGTAGCGCTCGGGAAAAAGAAATCATGAAGGGAATCAAAAAAGATTTTCCGATCGGTTAAATTGGTGGGAGCATAGATATTAACTAAATTCAGATTAACATTATCTATTTTAATTAAAATACTAATAACACGACCAAGAGAGTCTTTCCTCCAGGAGAACACTTGCGAGTCACAGCGAGGGGAAAACAAGACAGCAACACCACCTTGTTTACCATTGGCCGGGGACCAAAAGCTACGACCAAGCCAGCGACGAGTGTCCCTCCCGACTCCTCTTGGTAGAATTTTCGCTTATCACGTGACGTGAACATTGAACTTTGATCGCTGTGTGTTTTTGAGCGAGCGGGTTTTTGTCGGAGGAGTTTATTATGAAGTTATTGTGCCATTCCTTTAGAAGCAAACAGTTCGGTAAGTTAGATTTTGCCTTCGCTATTCAAACAAAACGTTTGGACCCTAATACCTTTGTTTTGTAATTTTCAGAAAACCTCACATACGTATATAAGCTTTCACGTGTAAGCTTTTGATGAATTTGATGGAAGCGAAGAGTTTCATTCAGTTGTGATTTTATTCATCGACCGAGGCCGTGCGGTTGATCAGTGTGCCCTTGAGCTTGAACCATTGTGAATCGTGAGTTTTCGACGTTTGTTTTGAGGACTTTGAGAGCAAATAAAGACAGGTACTACGGTACTGACAACGAGACAGAGAATTAATACCCGAATCAGAAACGACAAGTGTTTCTTGAACAAAACAAATATCGCAGCTAGATTTTTCAATCAAATCAAACAAAAGATTGCTTTTAAGAGAGTTTCCAATCCCTCGAGCATTAATTGATAAAAGTTTAAAGGTTACTCGTGGAGGAAAGACTCACTTTTTCCCTTTCTTACGACCTTTTTTCTCCTTGGCAGGCGTAGGCTTTCTTTTCAAAGTTGAAGAAGTTTATCCATGTCCTCCTCACTAGCATCAGCGCTAGTGGTAGCAACAACAGGAGTAGATCTGGAACGACTAGTTACCAGGACAGGAGATGTGCGGACTCTAGAAAAAAAATTAATGGGTTCAGTCAACAAAGCAGGAGCACGACGGCCAAGAATTTTACGCACGGTAGGAGCAGGGTTCACAGACACAGAAACCGATCGGCAGAAGTACCAGTAGCGGCTGTCCTTTCAGAAGCAGAGGCAGCATCATCAGCAGCGGAACCAAGATCCATTTCAGCAGGCTCAGGAGGGTTACGAGAATCCAAGGCGACAACCTCAGGAACAATCGCAGCAGGTGCAGGCGTAGTTTCAGAGGCCAAACATTCGGGCGGAGAAGGACGAGAAGCGAAAACAGTAGGCGGGTCTGAAACATTAACGAAGCCTTGGGAGTCCAGAGCATTTTTCACAGCAGGGGATGGCTGAGGGGGGGTCTGAATCATTAACTTGGGAGTCCAGAGCATCTTTCACAGCGGAGGATGGCTGAGAGGGGTCTGAATCATTAACGAAGCCTTGGGAGTCCAGAGCACTGAGGAGTAGCATAAAGAGAGGCGCAATCCTGGATACTATCAACGTCAACCAAACGAGGCTCAGGGGATGGAGAACCGTGGGGCGAAGGAACGTACCACGAAAGTAGTATGGGGCGCACCACGGTTTCCTTTTTTTTGCTGTGCTATTGCTGTGCTATCGCTGTGGAATAAATTAACTTGATTTTAAATTGCTGTGGAATACATTAAGGGGAGTGATGTCATAAGTTATTGTCTTGTATTTGTAAATAAATTGCTGTGGAATACATTAACATGTTCTGGTCGTTAGTGCTGTGGTTTCTCATTAACTGATTTATCCAGACTAACCAGTCCTAAAAACTGGTTTCTTCACAATGCCACATTGAACCCG
>JAHPZR010008893.1:47500-50785 GCA_019787425.1 Platygyra sinensis | reverse complement strand
ACATGTCCCTTTAAATATCAGTCAATGTCATATGCCCAAGAGATCTTCCCAGTTAGTACTTAAAAAGTTTAATACCAAAAATCAGTGTAGTTTTCAAAAGATATATTGTAGCAATTTTAATGACGACTGTTTTGTGATTAGAAATCGGAAAGACAATTTTTAGTGGAACTAGCCTAGGTGCCGGCTTCAGTGAAGCGACAAGCCTATACCACGTGAAGCAAACTCCCCCACAGGAGATAAGACTAAACACAAGTTAGATCATTTATTAGGAAAAAGTTTATTGAAGCTAACAAGGTATTTCCTTAGTCTCCTAGATTTTAACATTGGTTGAATTTTACGTGTTTATCTGTTTTGTCTCTAAAGCTTAGTCTTTACTAGCGACTCATGCAGCGGAAGCAAAAACTTAACAATTCTTGGGGTTCACCAGTCATGTGACCAAAACTAAAACTCGTAACCTATTCAGTAAATAAAGTCAAGAATCTGGGATATGATAGATCATTGATATATAAACAACCTTGCTAAGAATCGTGTCTCTGCTGTTTTTCATTCACGCGTTATTTGCAGAAGCGTGCCAGCCAAATCTACAGAACTTTTTACGCAGACGCCATTTCGGAGAGACACAAACGTGACGGCCGTAAAGTACCAGAAACATCTGCCACTGAGTTTTGCTAATGAAACTAAAAAAAATTACTCTAGAGCTTCGAGACATTGAAATATATTCACCTGCCTTAGAAGCATTTTGTTTTCACTTGTTGCCGCACAAACGCCAGCATAAGCACAAGCGGCAAAGCAAGGAAAAATTTTGATCCTTGTGCTTGTGCCTGCGTCAAGGCCGTTTTCACGGTGAATTAAAAATTATTGTGCTTGCGCTTGTACTTACATCGCTAGGCTTAAGTATAAACAAGTTCTCAGTTTGCGACTTAATTCATGTAAAAACTACAGATTTGACTTTTGAAAAGAACGCAATGACATGACAAAGTCAAGTGAGGGAAAAAGAACTGAAATAAATGTTTTGTTATTTTCTAATGAGAACTTTTAACTGACAATGAAGTCACTCATTTTAGAGCGCTAGCCATATATCCAGACCTACCAAGATAATTCAATAAAGAAATATCTAGTTTACTTCTGGTGACAACCTGTTGACAGGTATTAGTTAAAGATAATTAATGGAAAGAAACAGACTCAGTCTTTTCTCCGTAGAACTTTTTTTTGAATTAAAGGACGCAATAAGATCTATATATGAATAAAAAAAAAATTAAAAACAATTTCGACTTTCGGGCAAACTTATCTTTTACTGAGGTCATGACATATTTTACTCTTAGCCATAAGCAAAATATTTATCATGCTTGCATTAGCAAAATACCGTATGCCAAAGGCTCATAATTTTCCTTTGAGCTTGCCCGAAGTTTTTCAACTTTGCTCTCTGGCCTTCTCGAAGACACAACAATATAGATGCACAAACTAATTGTCGTATACTCAATAATTTATTACTTTTTGTTCAGTGGATTAACTTCAGACAATGTAGTTTCACCACCCGTTTCTGTGTTTTGACCGGTTTAGACAATTTAGCTTTGGAAAACAAAGGAAGAGGAGATTGAGTTTTGTAATTGTGCGAAGTGATTATTAGAAACGAGCCAGCTGAACAGGTCGGGGCGGGCGTAGAAGTATTAAAGGATTTTGTAGATAATGAAATTTTCTTTTATTGAACTCCACGATCGATGATTCTTTTTCACTAAAAACAGTTGTGGCGAAATTAAACCACCAATAACACGAATCACTTAAAGGTAGAAAATAATTTGTAATAATATTGATATTAGTGATGAGTGAAATGGGGACTTGGATAAAATGGAGGCTGTGGCACAACATGCGTCACACATAAGAACCTAGTTTACGACCTTGTTCGTCATGAGTCCTCCATAGTTCAGTGGTTAGAGAATCCAACCGGTATTGTGGAAGGTCATGGGTTCAACTCCCGTCCGGGAACTCAGAAAATAAGTTTTCTGAGTAGTGCTTCTTCATTTTTTTCAATATAGATATAAACAAGACACAATCCGGGCGTTAGCCAGGGGCTATGAAATCAAGGATGTTCCTTCTTTAGGGGCTTTGACTGTCTATTTCTTCTAGAGCTTTGTTGTCACTTTATTTTCCTGTCTGAATCAAATTAAACTGTCCAGGGATTTTAGCCTAGCACAATAATTTCAGTTAGTGATAATGTTTTAGTTATTTTTCCTCAGTGACACAGTTGTTGATACAAGACATTCAAGCAATTCAATTGAGAAGATAACCGATAATAAAAACTTGGTTATAAAACTGTCCCTTCTATCCATGAAATGATCACGTCATTCACCAATTATGAAAGTAGTTTGCTGTCTTTAAATGATTTAAGAAGTCTGAGATATGTTTGACCACACGCAAAAAAGGAGAAAGACAAAGTGTTCTTATAATTCTTTTAACGTTAAGCTGTTCTATTCGGCTTTTTAGTCGCTTCGCAATACAATTTTAAATAATGATCAAAATTAAAAAAAGTCTTGCCAGCAAGACAAAACGGATTCCTGCTGTGCACTTGCTGTCTTAAACAGGTCTTGGTGTGCTAAATGAAACTTCCCCATCTGTTTAGTCAGCTGGCTAGGCTTAAGTCACGCACCAAAAATCTGTGTGTCGTGAAGTGTTTACTTCTGTTTAGGTCCTAGCTTGATATACAGAAAAGGTTAAGGCGAACTATAGCACGCCTGACGCTTAGGTTATGATCTCCTCTCTGAAATACAGACCTTTAATTTGCCTACTAGTACCAATTTCCAAGTAGTCGCATCTCGTGAAGTCTTACTCCGTCATATTGCTTTCAGCAAATAAAACCGCTGTATAAGCAAGAAAATTAGTCGGTAACAAGAGATTATCTCATTAAAGCACACGAATGTCATACTTGAAGTCAATCTCGAACAGGTGTGTACTGGTACTCAAATATGAAGGTCCCTAAAGATTCACAGTCCTCTGGCATCCCAAGATCAAGGATAAGACCGACAAGAACCAATTCATAGAAGGACGAATTATAGTAGTTCATGTAGATCATACTGTTGCTTCAGCTAATAATAATCATCAACAAGCGAAGCGCAAGCGAAGTAGGTGAACCTGAGGTGAATAATCGTCAAAGGTGAAGGTTGAAAGTGCAGGATCATTTTTGGCTTTTCGTGAAAACAACACTGGTCTACAAGTTATGGCTGCAAAGATGTCTGCGTGAAAATTAAGTACAACAATCTACTACTAATTGAGCAATAAAAATACCGTATG
>JAHPZR010008893.1:30000-42500 GCA_019787425.1 Platygyra sinensis | reverse complement strand
AGGTCTTCGTCTAACATGTTCCACAGGGATACTGCTCTATAGGCGAAGGTCCGTTGGCCGGAGGCTGACCTGAATGATGGGATTTCGAACTTGTCATTATTACGAGTTGTGCGATTATGTATAGAAGATCGTTTTTTAAGCTTAGCACATAAATATTCAGGAGCTAAATTGTTTGCACACTTATAAGCCATAACAGCGTCTCTGAATTTGAGCATCTTGCTAACTGGAAGCCAGTTGAGTTGTCATTTACTTTGTTTTCCAACTTTCACCTTTTTGCATAGTAACTTATATCTATCCATCTACACCTAGCTGATACTACTGACACTATCCAAACGCACTCAATTAACTAAAATTAACTATACAATATGACCTACATTTCTTTCTAAATTCCATTAGGTTAATTAAAACTGAGGGTAAAATGCAGAATGTAAACTACAAGTCTTTTAAATTTTCATCATCGAGTGTCAACGTAGAGAACGTCTGCACTGCGATAAGTAATGGTAATCAGACTGAGTGGAGTCCAATTCGGTCTGTAATCATACGAGTGATAACAAAATCGGACGACCGCGCAGCGGGAGTCCGATTTGTTTATCACGAGTATGATTAGTAATAGTAATTGGACCGAGTGGAGTACAATTCAGGGAGTAATCGAGCGAGTAATATTGAAATCGGACGAGCGCGAAGCGCGAGGCCGATTTGAAATTACGAGCACGATTACTCCCTGAATTTTACGACACGAGGTCCAATTACTAATTAATCGTATCTATAAGAAATTTCGGAAAGATAATGTCTTCTGAGAACTTTTGAACGAAAACGTCTGTAGCGCTTTTCCTAAGTTTTGAAACTGTAGAAAACATTGCTAAGGAAGCCATTGAAGCGCGCGTAATTGGCGTGAAAATCACGTGGGTATCCAATTACAGGTGTCCGATTACAAAAGTTCAAATCGGACAGCTGTAATTGGACACCCACGTGATCGCGCGCCGATTACGTGACAAATAGGCGCGCGAAGAACCAATCACGATGGAGAATTTTGTTATAGATACGATTAGTAATAGTAATTGGACCGAGTGGAGTACAATTCAGGGAGTAATCGAGCGACTAATTTCAAAATCGGACGAGCGCGAAGCGCGAGGCCGATTTGAAATTACGAGCACGATTACTCCCTGAATTGTACGACACGAGGTCCAATTACTAATTAATCGTATCTATAACGAATTTCGGGGAAAAAATGTCTTCTGAGAACTTTTGAGCGAAAACGTCTGTAGCGCTTTTCCTAAGTTTTGAAAACTGTAGAAAACATTGCTAAGGAAGCCATTGAAGCGCGCGTAATTGGCGTGAAAATCACGTGGGTATCCAATTACAGGTGTCCGATTACGAAAAGTTCAAATCGGACAGCTGTAATTGGACACCCACGTGATCGCGCGCCGATTACGTGACAAATAGGCGCGCGGAGAACCAATCACGATTGAGAATTTTGTTATAGATACGATTAGCTTGAAAATTGTACCCAACTGGGTCCAGGTACCGTGATTACATATCACTCAAGTTACCATGTGGCTATAAATTTTTGCTGATTTCATTTTTTGGGAATCAGAGGTTTTATATATTTTGCGGCAACTTAGTGGAAACTGAAAAAAGAAACCCCGCAAAATTAGAACCCGTAAAAATTTAGAGCCACAGGGTAATTAATAACCTCTACATCTACATTGTATTGGGTCGGCAAAGTCCATACGGATATCGCGCCAACATCTCAAACATCTCCAGTTCACGGCCTCTTTATTTTTAGCTGTAATGATGGAAATTAAGTACGCTCGATTATCGTCTTTTGTTCGTATTAGTTCCGTCAGAAATGCAACTGAAAGAGCTAATAAGAAACTTACGAATCGTATTCAAGTGCTTTGATCTTTACAGATGTCTGAAATGAGTCTTCTGTTTATCTTCCGCTTTTCTGTTCAATTCGCGGTAGTTTTGTAGATTTACCACAGGGAAAGTTTCGCACCATTGAATATCCTGTAATAAATAAAGCCTCACTGATTTTTTTTTAGAAAAGCTCTTCATTACCATGCACATCAGTGATACAAATTAAAGCTTTTCACAGAAAATTCAATTACCGTATTTTCTCGATCAAACGCCGGACCCCGATTAAACGCCGGCCTCGTTTAAAAGCCGGGTCACAACTGCTAATTTTTAAATAAACGCCGGGGGCGTTTGTTCGAGGTCCCGGCGTTTATTTGCGTCGAGCCAACAAGTACAGATATTCACTAGAAAAGCATTGATATGAAACATACTGTACGGTATACTGCTTTTGTTATTTTAATAAATGCTTAACGAACAAGTCTGGTATAACATTGACTGCGGTGTACATGCTGTACAACAAAGCAAAATTGAAAATATATAGCAATATTCACGTTCCTGTTGTTATGACTGACGCACTCTCTTTCTTCTGTTGTAGTGCTCGCAATTGATAGAAACATAAAGGACGTTGGCGACATTGCCGTTTTTAAACTTTAAACGTTTTGTTCTCTTTGCATAAAAACTGATTACAATATACACGTGCCGTATGTAATGCCGTATGACTTGTAATACCGTATGTATGAGATACAGGGACATTGTGTCAGGTCGGGTCCAAGAGAGAAATCGTCCCGCCTTGACTGACAAAATGCGCACGGATCTCAAAGAATGTGAAATAATACATCAACCTAAAAATGATGAAAAGTTTTCTTCATTAATAAACGCCGGACCCCGATTAAACGCCGGCTTCAAATAAACGCCGGGTCCCGGAAGCCAAGTTTTAAATAAACGCCGGGGGCGTTTAATTGAGAAAATACGGTACGTATGTTTGTTTGAGAGAGAGAGAGGAAGCCGTGCCTTCTCGCGCGTTTTCTTTTAAATAATCTGACCGAACAAGGGGTTCATCCCACGATTTACAACTTAAAATGAAAAGATTGCGCGATTTTCAGTCTCAGTTAAAGGTATGGTTGGCTGGAATTCATGACGATGGTTCAAATCTTACTTAAAGATGATGTCTAATGAGATATCCATCAATTGAATTGAATGCTTTCAATACGATGTTTTTAATATCAAGGACGACTGCTACGATGGCAGAAACTTATATTTTTTATTAATCCGTTTTTTTTTTATTGCAAAAACGAAATGAAAAGTCAGCCAAGTGAGCGTAGAGATGATTGAGCAGCCTTTCAGGTGCTAAAAACGTGTAACAACGGAAAAAGAATGGTGCTGAATTGAGAGTCCACAATCATGTCAGCCGCGTGGCAGATAAAAAGAACTGTAAACATACTCTATTTAAATTTTCACTTGAATACTCTAGGTGTATATAAATAGTTAGTCCTTGATAGACCCTCAGAGTTATAGCGTTTCAAAGTTATGTTATTTCTTAATATGCAATTAGTATATTATCTTTTGAAATGGTTTCCTTTTCTGTCTTTTAATTTTCAACTTAAACGATGGAAACACGATGTGTAAAAAGTATATATATAGCAATTGAGCCAGATAAACAATAATTGATTTGAATTCATAATTGTGAAAAAATATTGCCTGCTCTCTATTGAATTTTTTTCTTGTGTTCATGATGCGAAACGTCAATTTAACGTAAACCTTTCTCAAGTGACAACTGCTGTATTTGAAGTCCAAAATTAAAAAGGAAAATCCAACAAGCTGGTTTAATATTCCTGTTTTTCTGCTTGAATAGAAGCAGCTTTCTATTTAAGCTGATGATCCAATCCTTTTCCGTGCTGTAGGGAAGCCGCGGCGAGAAAAAATGACTACTTGTAAGGTAATATTATTGCTCCTGGTCTGTACAGCTCACGCTAACTTACATCGACCAGAAGGTATGGTATAAGATCAAGCACACTGTGCCATAATCATTCAGTTTAATCTCTTCAACATAAGAGCATAAGAAGACCAACTGAAGGCAATATTGAATTTCAGCAAAAACTGACCCTCTTTTGTTTAGAAAATGTTGACCTGGAAAGAAAGAACTTGTTCGAAGGCGACATGATCCTTACCGATGCCCAGACAATGGCTGCGATGTTCGGAGAAGACGTCAGTAAGGCTGGACTAGGCCGCGCATCAATTCGCAAGAATTTATGGCCTGGAGCAGTTCTTGTCTATCAGTTGGATCCAGCAATAGGTAGTAATAAATCAGTACTCTTGTTGAACTTATCACACCGAAGATTTTGAGTTGTTTTTTTGGCAGAGAAGTTATCAACCCTGTATCCTTCAATGAATTAATCTTGGAAGCATGCACTTTTATTCATTGACTGGTTGTTAAATTTTGGTCAAATTAACCATATAATTTCAAATAAATTTAAAAAACATATCAACTGATGGTGAAAATTACTTGGATATTCCATGTAGCAGAACGGAACAGTACTCAAAGAGCAAGAACAATGTATACTTTTAGTTTTATCAACCAGGATCCTTTTCACCTTCAGTTTTTCCCCTTGAACGACCGTGATTAGTTTAGCATGTACGCGGTCTTTTCAGTCATCGGTGGTGTCTTAACCCTATTCTGACTGAAGGGGTACGGGGGTTTTGAAACCCTTACCAACTCTAAACGCTTGTAACCATCAAAAAAGAACTCCAAATAAGTCGTCTGAAAAGTCTTTTGACACTGCTGGATGTTAAGCCTTGGCCAAACGGAGTCGCAAGTAGACCCAAGTTCTCAACTTGCGTTTACTTGCGACTCCGTTTGGCCAAGCCTTAACTTGCGTGCACTTGCGACTACTTGCCGATCCGTTTGGCCAGGGCTTTATTCCTGAAGAATGCTGCGTTTTGTGAAGGATTACGGCTTAAGCCCTGGCCAAACGGAGTCACAAGTAGACGCAAGTTGAAAACTTGGGTCTCCTTGCGACTCCGTTTGGCCAGGGCTTGCATGCACTTGCGTTGACTTGCGATGACTTTCGCTCACTTTGGTCGAGAACAAATTTGCACGCAAGTCAAAGCAAGTTTTTCACCGTTTGGCCACCCAACCCAAGTCAACGCGAGTTGAATGACGTCCATTAACCTATTATTAGCCAATGAAATAGAGAAAATTCTGCCTTAAAATGATTTTTTTTACGACTTGCGTGTACTTGCGAGGAAACTTGCGAGTCCGTTTGGCCCACATCCAACGTAAGTCTCTACGTAAGTTGAACTTGCGTCCACTTGCGACTACTTGCAGTTCCGTTTGGCCAAGGCATTAGTGTCAAGTTATCTTTAATCAGCTTACTTCGTAACGTGTTTTTTAAACGCTTTGTCACCACCTCCCGTTTTATAACACCACACAAAAAAACCATTGTTGGAAACAGTTTCCAGTACTTTCCAAGACTTACAGTTTGATGCATCATTATAACCACTCTTTTATTGGTTGATGCCAAAATTCATGGTTTCAACAAACCGCCCAATCATCGGGGAACAAGTTGCTGTTAATTTTGTGGCACAATAGGTTATCATAGCAACAATATGAGCTGCTTAAAACACCCTTAATTTTAGCCTTAAGCGCTTTTAACTCAAAAGCGAGCTCGGTGACCCGCATTTTTCATTATCGAATTGTAACCAGCATGATAAGATGCAACTTTTTGCAAAGTTTAAAAAAATTCTGCGAAACGGGTTCAGAGCCACCTTAAATTTTTGAAAATGTAAGGTAGCTCTGCGACCCCCTAAAGTTAAGAGCTAAATTAAGGGTGTTTTTAGCAGGTCATATTGTTGCTATGGTAACCTATTGTGCCACAAAATTAAACACAACTTGTTCCCCGATGATTGGGCAGTTTGTTGATACCATGATTTTGGCGTCGGAACAGTATAGAGTGGTTATAATGACCCATCAAACTCTAAGTCTTGAAATGTACTGGAAACTGTTTTCAGCCACCTTAAGTTGTCTATCCCATGGCTTATAATTCGGAAGTTCATTGTATATCAGTACGTGCTCCAGTAGCCTCAACCAAATTTCACAATGTAAGTGCGCTTTGATTGTAAGCTGTGCGCTGTAAACATTTACCATCTTCCTAATGCTTCTAAATTTACTAAATGTACGCGTTTCTATTATTACTAATAGAGAGAAGTTCAAACGCTATGTCAGCAATCAATGCTGCCATGAATTTGTGGAGAACTCAAACGTGTGTGCGGTTTAAGAAAAGGACAACGGAGAGCGCTTATGCCTACTTTCATATTGGCCAAGGGTAAGCAGTGAAGTGGCATACTTAAATTTTGACAGAGTAAAAGGGTTTCCTGTAGCAACTGAGCACTCATCCCTTCCTGGTTGGTTTGATCAGTAGTCCATCGCAGGGTCACGCAAAACGTAAAAAACAAGCGCACCCAATTGATACATAAATTCAACATCGTTATTGCATGCACTCAGCCACATTTTCGGGCTGCCTCGTTCAGCAGACAAATAAAGAAAATATCCCACTTTCGTAATGTCGCGAGTGAGAGGACAAACATACATATCCTTCTTTACATTGCTTTCTGCGGTGGGCTCGGACATCAGTTAGTAAGGGCGCTAATGGCAGCCGCTATCAGTCCATTCATGAGCTTACTGAACCCTCCCAACCCATGATGAGTGATGATGTAAGTGACGGAGATAGACCACAACAACGGGAACTACGTCCTCTACTACCTTATTTTGTGATTGCTTTCGTTGGGATTTTTCTTGTTCAATTATTTGTCAGATGCACGTCATATGTGGGACGGACAGGTAACAGGCAGATGCTTTCCCTTGCCAGAGGATGCTGGTACACATCCACTGTTGCACATGAGATTGGTGGGTTCTATATGACTGATTTTATGAAACATGGTACACTAAGGGAGTACTTCATCTTTCACATCAAATAAAAAGTTTGCATAATTCTGTTAACATCGAATTCGTTTGACCCCTTCTAAAAAACTCCACCATGATGGCAGAAATATAAAGAAAAATGCACATTTGTTGGGGTTTGCTGAGGTCACCCTTGCAATAAAGTACTGTAAACGCACCTTCATACATGATATCAAATAAGCTATTTTTTTCTCGATTTGTAGTGTGGTGTGGATGCCGCTCTGATAAAGAGATAAACGTTTTTCTCTAAAATGCAAACACTTATTATTCATGTTGTTGTTATTTTTTTATGACGATGCTGCTGTTCTCAGGTCATGCCCTGGGATTTTATCATGAACAGTCCCGTCCTGATCGCGACGATTACGTTACAATCAACTGGCAAAACATTCAGCAAGGTACGTGGGTATAAAGACATTGTAAACTGTCCCATATATTGACATTAAATAAATGTGACAAGCATGCAAATCTGGTCTCCCACAATTTCAGAAAGAGGAGCAAAAATTGACATTGATACACTCAGTTACGAATGTTGTTTGTAAGTTCGTAAACTGAGCACACCGTTTTACACTACTACACAAGTGAAAATGGCTGCGCTTTTCCTTTTCAGACTGTTATAACTCTTGTTGCTGTAATTTCCCCAAATTCTCACCACCAACTTAAATGAATCTGAAAATAAACATAACGTTGAAAGTCATAAAGAAGCTGATCATAAACGCAGAACACATAGGACTGGCATGTGAAACAGTCCTGGTCTTGATTGAGGACTTTCATCCAATCCAGCATTTTATGACCACTTTGTAAGACCGTCTTCCTCGCTGAGTGAATTATGACGTTTTTTTAAACATCTTTTGTATGTTTTAATCCATTTAGGATTTGCTTATGCTTTCCACAAATACCCGCGTTCCACCATTGATTCTCTTGGGACTCCATACGACTACAGCAGTGTGATGCATTACGAGGGTTACGCCTTCAGCTCAAACAGAAGACCAACTATTGTTGCCAAGAAACAAGGGGTAAAGCCCGGATAAAACATCGAAATTTAATAACCAATGATTACCTGTGTTTTTCTTTATGATCGAGAGGATTTTATAAAGTTGTTCAGTGATTGCCATTTCCTGAAGTTCTTTTTCTACTATGTCACTTGTTTTGAAGCCTTTATATACATTACTGTTCAAACCGAGTGTCACCACTCTGCAAACCATTGCCAGTCAAGAAGAAGGAGACTGGGTGTTATGGTTTGGCCATGTATTTTCTGCGGGACGGTTTTTTTTTTCGCCTGCGGCTCGTGTTTTCTACAATTCCCTCGTGCTCTCAAATGACCATCGTGTTTCATCACAGTGTAATACACGGCTGAGGCTTCTTTTTTTGTTAATTAGTACATGATCGGTCAGCCCGCGGGTAGCTTTATTTTGCGCTGCAGCTACACCGTGCTGACGAGACCCAACCAGGTAGAAACAGCTGTCCACGGCTACAATTCTTGGCTTTCAGTTTGAACGCTATCGCGTCGTTGTTAAGCTTTCTACTTCGTATCAGCCGTGCTTCATTGTTATTTAACAAGTTGACGTCAGTTTTTCTTGCAACTGCCCCGTTATTGATCATGAATTTGGTCATAGCATTGTCAAAGTAGCTGCGGATCCACGAAACGATTGCCGAGTGGATCCGCAACCTGTCAAATTGTCCACTCTTGCTCGTTGCCGCATCGCATAAATTATATATTCATGTGTCTGTTCGTTTATTGAGAATTTGTGCTGTTGTCGTAACAATTTGATTTACCGCGCCTTTCAATAACATACGGCTCCTCGGCGGCTAATCGGCGGATCCTTGAGCTCCCAGGTTCTGACACTGCCAAGAGAGCGATTATTAAATCACTGAGCACAGTTCAGACAACGAAACAGTGCTCGACAGTAGTCAGAAGCTGGGAGGAGCCGCCGAAAATTTGATTGACGGTAGCGAAAAACGTATTTGTCGGTTGAGCTTTGAATTTTAGAGTCCGCATATTATTGAAAGGCGTAGTAGCCCCTTCTGTTAATTCGATTGGTAACATTGATTTCAATATTCCCTGTTCAGATAATAAAATATCAATTGTTTTCTTTGTAGTCGAAAGCTGAAAGTAGTTTTTGATTGCGTTTCCTAATACCTACTGTTGAAGTCCAGTGAGTTGCGTTATGATCTCAGTGACCTGGTTTTCCTTCTGTTTTTAGGTCACCCTAAGTAACAGAAAAGGCCCAACGGCGATTGACGTCAAGCAGATGAATCTGTTGTACAAATGCAGTGGAGGAGGAGGAGGAGGAGGAGGAGGAGGAGGAGGAGGAGGAGGAGGAGGAGGAGGAGGAGGAGGCGGTGGTGGTGGTGAGAGTAAGTTTGTTTGTTTGATATTGCATTGCATCCCTCTGTTCAGCAGACCAGATTAGGGCTAGATGCTCACTAGGAATTTATAAAAATTTACTACTCTCTCTCGATAGTACTATTTGTAAACTTTGTTAAACCATTCCTGAGAAAATGGCATAAGCAAATCACAAGTTTGAAGACTCTTTTTTAGTTTTGTGCGAATGTCAAGTAATAATAATGATAATAATAAAAAAACGGATATAGAGGAGGGCTCCAATTAACTCAAAAGTCCCCCAGCAGCTCAGAATTTCAGCTGGATTCTTTATTAGTTGATATTGTTTATGTGATCCAAACAAATTATCGAAATAATTTAAGCAATAGATCTAGACCACAAGTTTCTATGGTTTATAGGCCGATAAACCACGCGGGATGTTGATAGAACACGAGAAGAATTTGTAGATCACGAGCCGCAGACGAGTGATTTACGAATTCTTCGAGTGTTCTACCAACATTCCAACTGGTTTATCAGCCTATAAGCCATAGAAACTTGTGGGTTATGGCTTTTATATAATAATTCAGAAGACGCGCGATTTTTCCATGGGTTTACCGGCACAATAAACCATAGCAGATTGACCAATGATAGCGCGCGCATTGATTTGGTTATTATATAAAATAATATGCTCACTTATTTATCATGCCATTTATATGGGTGTATTTACACCGTATGTATACATGACAGATTTTGGTACTTCAAGATATGGTACAACCTCACGAAATCATAATACAAGAGGTTGTTCAATACAGTACTAACTTGGTTCATGCTAGTTAGGGGGAGTTTTTGTTTTATTTAATGTTTCTCTATAATTCGTACGTTCTGTTACCACTGTCTCAATAAAAGGTGAAAAAAATTCAAAGTCTCTTGGGAGCTCTAGGGAAACAGAAGTAAACGAGTGCCCATTGCTGATTTGAGAGCATGACAAGTTGAAAGAACTTGTGTTCTTATGTGTGTTGAGAGAAACTGATTGTGAATTGAACTAATGCTGGGAGTACCAATTTACTTTGTTTCAGTCTGTGACTGATAGATTCAGATACAGTTGGTTTTTCCTTTTTTTTAAAAAAAAAATTGCTATATCTGTATTGTGCCTTTACTCAGAAATATAATCGCAATTTTCTTGCTTTAAATGCATATGTTTATGCTTAAATATCCTTCTTTCTCCCAGGCTGCAAGGACAAAAACTCGAGTTGTTCATATTGGGCACAAAAAGGTTATTGCCAACACAGCTATGTGGACTACATGACAAAGAACTGCCCAAAAACCTGTGGCAAATGCTAATGACATCAGAACCTCTTCATCAGCTCATTTTCAGTGCATCCAACATAGAACTCAACAGAGGTGATCTTATTTTTCATTAACCTGGCTTTCAGAAATTCCCTTTTGTGTGAGGGATTCTCCACCTCGGCTAACAATTATAACGAGTCTAAACGATTATTACAAATTCAATAAACTTAGGTTAGAGCAAAACTCTCATAGTTACCTGGATTTCTATTACTCTGTAACTACAGTTGTAGGAATTCTAATGGCTAAATTTTAAGCCCACTTTACCTTCAATTTGAGTTGTGTTATTCTCAGGTTATGGAGATCTTAAAAAATGTTGTAGATTTGATATAAGAGACTTCATTAAGAAGCTTGTTAACCGGAGGTTCTGTTTTATTAATGCTAAGAGAAAATAAAAGCTTCTGTCAGATTTTGTCTTGTCTTCTCTCTACGTTTTTTTTTTACTGGGCGAACGGTTTGATTTTTCCAAAGCTTGAGGCCATGAAGTCATAAACGCGGCCGAACGTTCTTTTACAACGCAGCATTACTCGAAATGAAGATAAAGCTCTCCTAATCGTTTCTAGTGCTTGTTTTCGGCATAATGTTTACTATAGAATTAATGCGACTCCATATTAGGATTTCGGAAATTTTAAAATCAACCTCTTAAGGCACAAAATTCTTCTGAGAAAGTTGTGCAAATTCAATATATCTTTAAGAGAAAAACTGTAGCTATTTTACTCTTATTACGAGTTTTTCTCGTTATCCGGGGAGAAATGAAAAGGCAATAAAGGTTATTTTCATTTTTTGCAATGAATCAGTGTAGTTTTCGTTAATAGAATTTGCCTTCATAGTGCTTGTTGGCATACGCTGAAGGCATTTTTCATTCTTGGTCCCTATTGTCACGTGTTTTGTCTTTTCCAGGCTTCCCCTCATGTTTTCTTTTCTCGGGGATGGTATGGCAGGTGTAGCCAATAGAGAGGATAATACCATATCATCCTTTTATTAACCTTAATGAAGACGTGCGTTTTATATTTAATATGACGAATAATATTAGCATAATTTTTTCATCACGGGTTTTGTTTTCTTTGAGTCTCTTTGATGGTGTTGTGATGCAATGGAATAATCAAGAAATCCAAGATGGTGGCTTTTCGAAATGATGGTGCATTTTCACGTCACACGATGAAGGCGTTTCACGTTGAACACTAATAGGACATAATTCTGAACGTAGTTTACCCATCGCATATTTTGTTAAAAATCGTGATCACTTTATGTATTTGATTTTACATTAACTGTTAATAGTATGTTTGTATAGAGTCATCCTCGAAGACCGAGAGACACTAAGTTGGGGTAGGACGAAGTAAATATTGCAAAAAATTGAAGGCAAGAACGTTTACGAGGTCGGTGGGAAGAGGCTATTTAGACTTTTTACAAACAGCTCTGGAATTACTTTGACTGGACACAAAATTCCTTTGTACTAGATCGTCGTTATTGGTGTTGTTTGTGAGTGTGTGTCTTTGTTTGTTTGTATTGTGTCCCTGCCCTAAACATGTAAACTATCTTTTCTTTTAGCGCGGGCTGCCTGGCATTATTTCAAATCAAGCATCTGTTCTTTTCCTGTATTTGTTGTTGTTGTTGTTGTTAGAAATCTAAGAACAGACGAAGAAATATGAACAGGATATGGTGGTTAACGTTAAAGGCCGGGTTCTACCATGTTTCGAAAGTCAAATTAATAAATTGTAAATTGGCTATTCAGTGAGCGTACCTATTATGCAAACAGGACATGTATGCAATAGATGCATTATGCAACACTTTCGTGGCGTATGTATTTCGGACTGTATGCATAAAAGTTAGTGCGTTTAATAATTATGCGAGCCTCGTTTCCGACAGAGTGGAAGAGCCGCCATTTTGAATAGTTGTAAGCTGTGTTTTTTCAAGAGAATTCCCGGCAATAAAAGTAATACTTTTCATGGTGTCAGAATCGTTTTAAACCATCAAGAATGGATTTAACTCGGGTGCAGAGTCCTCAAATGGACTGAACGCTGG
>JAHPZR010008893.1:17500-22500 GCA_019787425.1 Platygyra sinensis | reverse complement strand
CAGTCGTGATGTTTCTATACATTGTATGAGACTGAAAATGGCGGCCGTCGAGGCAGGATTCGAGGTTTGCCAGAAAGAGGTGATCAAGAACACTATCGTTTTAAAGAAAGACGCTAATTTTCTACCTGCTTTGGCAAGTCATTGATTTTTCTGTTATTGCCCTTTGTTTTTGACTCCCCACATGGATGGACTGAATCGTTTATTTGGGTTGTTTCGCCTTTAAATGCGAGATCAGACCGTGAAGCAAACTGATTTACAAGTCAGCTGTCTACAATGGTTCGGAAAACTGAGCCACGAGGTTAAAATTGTAGGAGACTTAACTGGCACTGGCTTAACAAGAGGAACCGAGACTCTGAATTGGAGACTTTTCGCAGTTTAATCTTGTAGACCTCTACAGCGTTACATCGTTAACAGCAGCTGCTACTGGTACAACTACTGGAACTAATACTGGAACTACCACTGGAACTACTACTGGTACTACCACTGGAACTACTACTGGTACTACCACTGGAACTACTACTCAATCTTTACAATTTACCCACTTTATATTAACTCTAGCTACGCCCGAGACTAATGCCAGGAGTAAACCAGGTGGTACAAAACAAAGTACTCGGATGTAAATCCTTAATGAAAGCAGCTGACTCGATAAGGCAAGCAGAGATTAACCAATTAAAAACTAGGACAATAGAATAATCTTTAGCAACAGTTAACCTTGGATCTATCTAGGGGAGGTACAAACCAAGGTCGCAAGAACTACACAAACATTATCATGGATGAACGACAAAACAAAAGGTTCGAGAACAAAACGTTTCCATGGCAAACGGAAAAGACGTTCGAGAACCGAGTGTTGCACATGTAAGTGCGTTAACCTTGGTTTGCCAAAACTAAATATAAAAACACAATTTTCAAAAACATATTTGTTTGGCTCCGCAACAAAATTAAAGAAATCAAGCAATTGAAGTATCCAATGATTTATAGCCACCCGGAGGCAATTGATGGAAAATTATGAGGAAGTTATTGGATTACGAATATGTGAGACGCAACATGAGAGTTGTCGAAATTGGTGAAGCACATCTCGTTGTAGAATGGCAAGTATTTCATATCTGACTTGAGTTATTCCCATTTGCTACAGTTAAATATAGGGATTTGTAAGGGAACGAATTTTTCTCAGCAAATATGCCGCTTTGGGCCTTTGGGGACAAAGAATGTGACAAATAAAATTTTGAACCCTTTCTGATATAGTCAACGTGTCTTTCTGTGTACAAGAAATGTAACTTGCCTTGCTCTTGAAAATACAATGACAGATTGGTTTGAGATTGATGCCTTGCTGAGACCTGGTTTTTAAAAACCTAATTTCACCTAAATCAATTAATTATACCTGCCTGCAAAAGAACACTTCCTAACTTTTTGCATCAGTATATAGCTTAAACACTATCCACTCATTATTCCCAGTTCCGCTTCCCTGTTTGGAGATTGGGCCAGCAAAGAAAAGTGGAAATCAATACCAAAGCAAAACAATATGCTCTCAACATTCGCCAGGAACTAAAACATTTACACTCTGAAGATGATCGCAAGATCGAAAACGTTTAGTCAAACATTTTAACAGTTTTTACCTTTTACTATTTTATAACCTTACCGGCGAAATGCACATATACATTTACACACTGTTTACCTTCAAAGGCAATACAGTCATACATTTTGGACATATTTTAACACCAATTACCTAAGCCCGCATTTATAAACGGTTCCAACTTTGAAAAATTGTGGAAAGCGCTGTAGTGCAGTCTTGTTATTCTTGGAAGCAATAGGTCTAAACTGATGGGGAAATTTGTTGTGATGTTGATTGCCTTCGAGGAAATTAAAAGACGCATACGACCACTTTGGACACTTTGGCGGTTCACTCTTTTTCGCCTCAACTTCAGTGTTGCGAGCCACAAACTCTTTTCACCCAAGACCCTACGATCGACAAATCCTGTGAAGAAAGTGATGCCAACCACAAAAAACTGAATTCTTTGATTTTCTTTATTTTTCTGTACATGGTTAGGAACCGTTTCGTTGTGAAACCATCAACAAACCACAATTTCTTATCCAGTTAAAAACTCGAGCACCTTTAAAATTCCGGCTATTTGCTGCCATCGACCAACAAAAAACCGTCTTGTTGCAACAGCGACAAGTGTTGAGACGTGAATTTGAAAACTTGGGAGAATTTCCTCCCAGATCTTCCATGTCTTCCATTATTAAACGCCGCTGGTTACACTGTTTCATACTTTCGCACCAGCAATCCGCGCGAACATTTTGACTTCCGTTCAAGACTTCCTTGTTCTCAAACAGCCAATCAAAAAATTCAAAATAATTCGAAAATCCTATGTCTCCAGAGCCCTTCGATTCTAGGGCCAAGGCTAAGATATGAACAAAGGGCTATGGGGACGAGAATGGTTCCTGGTAAACGTCATCAGCAACCACACCAGACTCCGGTCGTGCAACACTTATAGCGCGACTTTAAAAGGGTCATAGAAAATCAAGGATTTAACCAAATTCAAACATTTTGTCACCTAAATGCTTCAAATAACAAGTGGATTCCTTTAAACGAAAAAAAAAATTTGGGGCTAGGTGCACTTTAAGCGTCGCTCACTCTGAGGCCCGGTTTAGACGTCGCATTATCGAATTTCCAAATTAAGTGCATGTAAAATACGACGTCTAAATCAATTAAATCCGACATATTTCAATTCGATGCGAGTCAGTCGAATATTCGACTGATCCAGTCGAATATGCGCCTGAAGTTCGACAGTTGATTTAAACGCCGCATTTTACATGTGCCGAATCGAATTGAAATTATGTTAAATGATTTATGTTTGCTCGAATGGAAATTTAAAACACGTCTCTCGCGCTCAGCAATTTTATTCGGCAAAACAATGCGACGTTTAAGGACGGTGCCTACTAGATACAAAGGTTTTTGCGCCAAGTTAGGACCACGCGGAAAAAGTAGATATTTGCAAGGGCTATTGGAATCCACAAAGAAAAATAGGGGTAGCCACGCATTTTTTCGAGATAATTAGCCTTGAATCGTATAAACTCTTGCTCTTAGGCCATCGAAGCTTGATTAAGAAAATAACACAAACAGCGGTTATAATAACAGCTAGATTTTCAGCTGAAAGACGTTAACAGTTTGTGGCTAGCGATATGCTGCTATTCTGGTCTTCCTGGTTTAAGTACAGGTTCATTAAAATTGATTTGGTCACCGTAGGAAAATTTTGCTTTAATTTCAGTCGTGTGCTTGGTGGCGTAGTTGATTGCGTCAGTGTCAACCCTAGGCACCGTCCTTAAATCAAATCAGCCGAACGTATTCATTCGAGTCGACTAAAATTAGTATTTGATTCGGCTCATGTAACATGCGACGTTTAAACCAGGCCTGAAAAGAGTTCAGTTGAGCTAAGAGCAGCGTGGTGTGTAAACGAGTTGGAGAGTGGATATCAATCCTGCAACCACACTCATAACAACGCGTCTTCACAGCTAAAAAAGTGCTTAATAATTGTGTAATCTGGACAAAAAATGTGTGTGGAAACCTGGCGAGATCGAACCTTCTTCTAAAAAATAAGATTTCAAACTGTGTATGCCAATGATTAAGTTTAAAGTTTAAAGCCGAAAAAAAAACCCAACAAAAACAACGAGTTTTAGATCGGTGTTTTCATCGACTTTGGCAGGAAAAGTTCTCCTTTTGTCCTTGCATTCTATAAATCTCAGCAACTTCAACAATACATAGACGATTTCAGAAAAAAAGGCATAATTCACAGCTGTCTTCTGAGCCCTTGTTCAGGAATAACGTGAGATGCTCCATGCAACAAGCTTCTTTGCTCAGTTGACAATTCCGGTTGTCATTACAGTCCACTATATTGTTGTGGCTAATTGCTTTTGGCTGAGAATTTTTTGCCTTTTTATTGATTAGGAGATGGAATATTTGATTGACTGAATAGAAATGTCTGGTAAATTGGTGTTCAATGTGAACAAATTTTTACAACATCGCCCCATGCAAGTAATAGCTAGTAATAAGAAAAAGACACAAGCTTCGTCATACCACAGGACGAGTCCAGGGCTACTGAGAACTCACATGATCTAAGAAAAAGACAACAATTTCTTTCCTATTACAGTTAACTGTAACAGCCACTTTTCCACTCAACCAGTGCAAGAAATATTTCCCTTTAAAGCAGTCCACTGAACATTTGGCATGACATCATTTTTTTTCATATCATCTTAGACCAGGTTAAGATGCTGTACTTCACATGAGCCGCATCGCATGCGAATGATGGATAACAAAGGATTTTTCTCGTTTACATTCGATTCGGCTTATGTGAAGTATGGCGCCTGAACTCTGTCTTGCTTTCTGATCTCTTTGCGTGAACTCTTGAATTCAGTCTTGCGTGGAAACCAACATCATGATTTTAGCATACTGATATAGGACCCACTCAGCCATGATTGGCTTAGCTTGAGCACGCGGAAATGATGTACTGACAATACAATATCTTACCTAATAAAGGAATGGACAATGCCTAGCGCGCGTCCATCCAATTCGGGATGCACGCGGATAGTTGGGAGAGCACGAAGGTAGCGTAAGAGATGCTCGAGGCGCAGCCGAGAGCATCTCTAGCTACCTAAGTGCTCTCCCAACTATCCAAGTGGATCCCGAATTGGATGGACGCTAGCTAGGCATTGTCCATTGCTTTTATAACATAGCAAGACATTTTTCACGCTGAAAAGTCGCTTTTTCTGCACTTATCAAATTGCAAGTTCTGCACGTGCACGTGCACGTGTTGTTTTCACTGACAGCACGTTTCGCTACACGTGCACGTGCGCGTGCTCGTGTTGTTTTCACCGGTAGCACTGATGTTTCTGCAACCATTTCAGACACATTAATTTTCCAAGTCTCCAAAGTCATCGAGAAACCCTAACTCAAATGTTGAAAAACACTAGCTATTAGTAACAGCTAAAGTTAAGTTTTACTCGAA
>JAHPZR010008893.1:5000-10000 GCA_019787425.1 Platygyra sinensis | reverse complement strand
AGCTAGTGTTTTTCAACATTTGAGTTAGGGTTTCTCGATGACTTTGGAGACTTGGAAAATTAATGTGTCTGAAATGGTTGCAGAAACATCAGTGCTACCGGTGAAAACAACACGAGCACGCGCACGTGCACGTGTAGCGAAACGTGCTGTCAGTGAAAACAACACGTGCACGTGCACGTGCAGAACTTGCAATTTGATAAGTGCAGAAAAAGCGACTTTTCAGCGTGAAAAATGTCTTGCTATGTTATAAAAGCAATGGACAATGCCTAGCTAGCGTCCATCCAATTCGGGATCCACTTGGATAGTTGGGAGAGCACTTAGGTAGCTAGAGATGCTCTCGGCTGCGCCTCGAGCATCTCTTACGCTACCTTCGTGCTCTCCCAACTATCCGCGTGCATCCCGAATTGGATGGACGCGCGCTAGGCATTGTCCATTCCTTTATTAGGTAAGATATTGTATTGTCAGTACATCATTTCCGCGTGCTCAAGCTAAGCCAATCATGGCTGAGTGGGTCCTAT
Source organism: Platygyra sinensis (assembly GCA_019787425.1). Taxonomy (NCBI): domain Eukaryota; kingdom Metazoa; phylum Cnidaria; class Anthozoa; order Scleractinia; family Merulinidae; genus Platygyra; species Platygyra sinensis. Next base: position 9,482 of record JAHPZR010008893.1, on the reverse strand, counting down.
ATCAGTATGCTAAAATCATGATGTTGGTTTCCACGCAAGACTGAATTCAAGAGTTCACGCAAAGAGATCAGAAAGCAAGACAGAGTTCAGGCGCCATACTTCACATAAGCCGAATCGAATGTAAACGAGAAAAATCCTTTGTTATCCATCATTCGCATGCGATGCGGCTCATGTGAAGTACAGCATCTTAACCTGGTCTAAGATGATATGAAAAAAAATGATGTCATGCCAAATGTTCAGTGGACTGCTTTAAAGGGAAATATTTCTTGCACTGGTTGAGTGGAAAAGTGGCTGTTACAGTTAACTGTAATAGGAAAGAAATTGTTGTCTTTTTCTTAGATCATGTGAGTTCTCAGTAGCCCTGGACTCGTCCTGTGGTATGACGAAGCTTGTGTCTTTTTCTTATTACTAGCTATTACTTGCATGGGGCGATGTTGTAAAAATTTGTTCACATTGAACACCAATTTACCAGACATTTCTATTCAGTCAATGAAATATTCCATCTCCTAATCAATAAAAGGCAAAAAAATTCTCATAGCCAAAAGCAATTAGCCACAACAATATAGTGGACTGTAATGACAACCGGAATTGTCAACTGAGCAAAGAAGCTTGTTGCATGGAGCATCTCACGTCATTCCTGAACAAGGACTCAGAAGACAGCTGTGAATTATGCCTTTTTTTCTGAAATCGTCTATGTATTGTTGAAGTTGCTGAGATTTATAGAATGCAAGGAGAAAAGGAGAACTTTTCCTGCCAAAGTCGATGAAAACACCGATCTAAAACTCGTTGTTTTTGTTGGTTTTTTTTTTCGGCTTTAAACTTTAAACTTAATCATTGGCATACACAGTTTGAAATCTTATTTTTTAGAAGAAGGTTCGATCTCGCCAGGTTTCCACACACATGTTTTGTCCAGATTACACAATTATTAAGCAGTTTTTTAGCTGTGAAGACGCGTTGTTATGCGTGTGGTTGCAGGATTGATATCCACTCTCCAACTCGTTTACACACCACGCTGCTCTTAGCTCAACTGAACTCTTTTCAGGCCTGGTTTAAACGTCGCATGTTACATGCGCCGAATCAAATACTAATTTTAGTCGACTCGAATGAATACGTTCGGCTGATTTGATTTAAGGACGGTGCCTAGGGTTGACACTGACGCAATCAACTACGCCACCAAGCACACGACTGAAATTAAAGCAAAATTTTCCTACGGTGACCAAATCAATTTTAATGAACCTGTACTTAAACCAGGAAGACCAGAATAGCAGCATATCGCTAGCCACAAACTGTTAACGTCTTTCAGCTGAAAATCTAGCTGTTATTATCACCGCTGTTTGTGTTATTTTCTTAATCAAGCTTCGATGGCCTAAGAGCAAGAGTTTATACGATTCAAGGCTAATTATCTCGAAAAAATGCGTGGCTACCCCTATTTTTCTTTGTGGATTCCAATAGCCCTTGCAAATATCTACTTTTTCCGCGTGGTCCTAACTTGGCGCAAAAACCTTTGTATTTAGTAGGCACCGTCCTTAAACGTCGCATTGTTTTGCCGAATAAAATTGCTGAGCGCGAGAGACGTGTTTTAAATTTCCATTCGAGCAAACATAAATCATTTAACATAATTTCAATTCGATTCGGCACATGTAAAATGCGGCGTTTAAATCAACTGTCGAACTTCAGGCGCATATTCGACTGGATCAGTCGAATATTCGACTGACTCGCATCGAATTTAAATTGTCGGATTTAATTGATTTAGACGTCGTATTTTACATGCACTTAATTTGGAAATTCGATTCGGCGCATGTAAAATGCGACGTTTAAACCGGGCCTCAGAGTGAGCGACGCTTAAAGTGCACCTAGCCCCAATTTTTTTTTTCGTTTAAAGGAATCCACTTGTTATTTGAAGCATTTAGGTGACAAAATGTTTGAATTTGGTTAAATCCTTGATTTTCTATGCCCTTTTAAAGTCGCGCTATAAGTGTTGCACGACCGGAGTCTGGTGTGGTTGCTGATGACGTCTACCAGGAACCATTCTCGTCCCCATAGCCCTTTGTTCATATCTTAGCCTTGGCCCTAGAATCGAAGGGCTCTGGAGACATATGATTTTCGAATTATTTTGAATTTTTTGATGGGCTGTTTGAGAACAATGAAGTCTTGAACGGAAGTCAAAATGTTCGCGCGGATTGCTGGTGCGAAAGTATGAAACAGTGTAACCAGCGGCGTTTAATAATGGAAGACATGGAAGATTTGGGAGGAAATTCTCCCAAGTTTTCAAATTCACGTCTCAACACTTGTCGCTGTTGCAACAAGACGGTTTTTTGTTGGTCGATGGCAGCAAATAGCCGGAATTTTAAAGGTGCTCGAGTTTTTAACTGGATAAGAAATTGTGGTTTGTTGATGGTTTCACAACGAAACGGTTCCTAACCATGTACAGAAAAATGAAGAAAATCAAAGAATTCAGTTTTTTGTGGCTGGCATCACTTTCTTCGCAGGATTTGTCGATCGTAGGGTCTTGGGTGAAAAGAGTTTGTGGCTCGCAACACTGAAGTTGAGGCGAAAAAGAGTGAACCGCCAAAGTGTCCAAAGTGGTCGTATGCGTCTTTTAATTTCCTCGGAGGCAATCAACATCACAACAAATTTCCCCATCAGTTTAGACCTATTGCTTCCAAGAATAACAAGACTGCACTACAGCGCTTTCCACAATTTTTCAAAGTTGGAACCGTTTATAAATGCGGACTTAGGTAATTGGTGTTAAAATATGTCCAAAATGTATGACTGTATTGCCTTTGAAGGTAAACAGTGTGTAAATGTATGTGCATTTCGCCGGTAAGGTTATAAAATAGTAAAAGGTAAAAACTGTCAAAATGTTTGACTAAACGTTTTCGATCTTGCGATCATCTTCAGAGTGTAAATGTTTTAGTTCCTGGCGAATGTTGAGAGCATATTGTTTTGCTTTGGTATTGATTTCCACTTTTCTTTGCTGGCGCCAATCTCCAAACAGGGAAGCGGAACTGGGAATAATGAGTGGATAGTGTTTAAGCTATATACTGATGCAAAAAGTTAGGAAGTGTTCTTTTGCAGGCAGGTATAATTAATTGATTTAGGTGAAATTAGGTTTTTAAAAACCAGGTCTCAGCAAGGCATCAATCTCAAACCAATCTGTCATTGTATTTTCAAGAGCAAGCAAAAAGAAGCTAAGTTACATTTCTTGTACACAGAAAGACATCTTGACTATATCAGAAAGGGTTCAAAATTTTATTTGTCACATTCTTTGTCCCCAAAGGCCCAAAGCGGCATATTTGCTGAGAAAAATTCGTTCCCTTACAAATCCCTATATTTAACTGTAGCAAATGGGAATAACTCAAGTCAGATATGAAATACATGCCATTCTACAACGAGATGTGCTTCACCAATTTCGACAACTCTCATGTTGCGTCTCACATCTTCGTAATCCAATAACTTCCTCATAATTTTCCATCAATTGCCTCCGGGTGGCTATAAATCATTGGATACTTCAATTGCTTGATATCTTTAATTTTGTTGCGGAGCCAAAAAATATGTTTTTGAAAATTGTGTTTTTATAGGAAGTTAGTTTTGGCAAACCAAGGTTAACGCACTTACATGTGCAGCACTCGGTTCTCGAACGTCTTTTCCGTTTGCCATGGAAACGTTTTGTTCTCGAACCTTTTGTTTTGTCGTTCATCCGTGATAATGTTTGTGTAGTTCTTGCGACCTTGGTTTGTACCTCCCCTAGATAGATCCAAGGTTAACTGTTGCTAAAGATTATTCTATTGTCCTAGTTTTTAATTGGTTAATCTCTGCTTGCCTTATCGAGTCAGCTGCTTTCATTAAGGATTTACATCCGAGTACTTTGTTTTGTACCACCTGGTTTACTCCTGGCATTAGTCTCGGGTGTAGCTAGAGTTGATATAAAAGTGGGTAAATTGTAAAGATTGAGTAGTAGTTCCAGTGGTAGTCAGACCAGTAGTAGTTCCAGTGGTAGTACCAGTAGTAGTTCCAGTGATAGTTCCAGTATTAGTTCCAGTAGTTGTACCAGTAGCAGCTGCTGTTAACGATGTAACGCTGTAGAGGTCTACAAGATTAAACTGCGAAAAGTCTCCAATTCAGAGCCTCGGTTCCTCTTGTTAAGCCAGTGCCAGTTAAGTCTCCTACAATTTTAACCTCGTGGCTCAGTTTTCCGAACCATTGTAGACAGCTGACTTGTAAATCAGTTTGCTTCACGGTCTGATCTCGCATTTAAAGGCGAAATAACCCAAATAAACGATTCAGTCCATCCATGTGGGGAGTCAAAAACAAAGGGCAATAACAGAAAAATCAATGACTTGCCAAAGCAGGTAGAAAATTAGCGTCTTTCTTTAAAACGATAGTGTTCTTGATCACCTCTTTCTGGCAAACCTCGAATCCTGCCTCGACGGCCGCCATTTTCAGTCCCATACAATGTATAGAAACATCACGACTGCATAC
>JAHPZR010008892.1:0-19134 GCA_019787425.1 Platygyra sinensis | reverse complement strand
TTTACGGCTGTTACAATATTTCCACAAGATATAAAAAAGGCGCTAGCAGGCGACTCGTGTTCGAAAAGTTACCTCGAAAAGAGCAACCTTGGATTCCTAGGACTGGGAGAAGAACCTGGACCCTGGCCATCACATTAACCATACTTAATAGTTTCTGCAGGAGTTTGTTCTTGGTAGCAAAACTGCTTCAGGTGGCCTGCATGCACGAGGCTGCCTGAGGCTGCAGCGAACAGACTTCATTTCTGTTGAGAGGCAACTTGTAGCAAAATGGCTCTGACTTCGGCGACAGGATACCATAATAAAGGCATTGTGGGTAAAAGTGGGTTAATGTTTTACTATTCGAGGTCAGATTACATGTTTTTCTCCTTGATCGGCGGGAAGATTGAATAAAGGTCATTGTCTTTCATTTGCACGCGTTGGTAGTAGCTTTTGGTAATCGACTGCACAATGAACAGTGATTTAAAAAAACGTAATGGTTTGATGCAACTTTGCAAATAGCTCAAATGTTTACAGAGTTCTCAGTCAGGAAATGATAAGTATGCATTTCGTACATTTGTGCATGAGTTGGTTCGCTTATGTATTTAGCATGGTTAGTCCAGCATTCAACTGAAACAACTGTACTCATTTTGAGTTAAAATCGCAAATATTCAGCAAGCTAAGACTGTAACTAGCATCTTGGTTGTCTATAAGCTTATAAGCTCAACATCCACAAGGCAAAAAAAGCAACAAAAAGGCTGTAAGTCGTATGTTACGTATGAAGATCGTTGATTAAAAAAATTGCCCCAATTTACTTTTTAAAAAAATTATAACCTTATTTCCAGTAGCTAGATTGAATCGCTAGTGAAAAAAATCCCATCAAATACAAAAAGAAAGTTGAAAGAAGAGGTCACTTACCTTTATTCACAAACTGGCTGGAAGTCGATGCAAATATTGATGATCAACATGCGAAACAGTCCGGTCGTTTCTCAAGGACCTGAAGCTGTTTTGAGAGGTCGCTTGTTTTAAAACACTGCTCCTCCACTCCAACATAATCCGGTTTTTTTTGCTGGGACATGGTCTTTAGGGTGGTCGAGATAAGGTCACGGCCACTCCAACTTGTCAAGTTATAAGTACAAGCTCAAGTTTTGGGCGAATTTAACATTTCCGTTTATAAAAAATTATGAATTAGAAAACATGTATAAGCTTAAAGTTTTAGAGAACTAAAAATATCTAGTTTCCATGATTCCATTTCGCAACATTTTGGAATGTATGACTTAAAGAGGCGTAATTGTTGTTCATGGTCCAGGATCCACTGATGTAGCTTACTTTTAAGGGTCTTGCACGACGGAAAGGCATGATCCTTGCGAAATCATGTGGCTTAAAGGATGGGCTGAAAATTAATCGAATAATCAAAAGTCTTGCCCAAATCAAGCTTCGCGAGCATGAAGAAATCTAGCACCAAGGGGGAAATCGCTATTTGTGTTGATTCGATCAAGTCGAGTCGGAATTGACAACCTTTTCAACCCAGGCGTACCGGCATAATCCAAAGGGCAAACATAATTATTTTAGGTTGATGATGCTAAATAATTTTTCCATGTGGCCATTGTTTTTCCACTGAAGAATTCTCTTTAGCTTAAGATAGGGTCTGAAGGATTTAACCATTGTTTTCTAAAAAAAAAATTCCACAGATCATTTTCATAGCCAGCTTCCTACAGTAGGCGTTTAATTGTCTCGAGTGATAATGTGGGACTTTGTACGTACATGTAACATCTTTCTCAGGAATGTAAAAATCATTCTTGATTAATTCTTGCGGGGTAGTTAGATTACATTATGCGCATGTAAAACAAAACGTCTTGGAATGAACCTTGTCCTATTCCAATGCAAAAGGATTTTGGGGGGGGGGGGGGGGCACCTTAAAACATGGTGGCTGCACAATGGGGCAAATCTCGGATGTTTTGGACTGTTACAGGAAAGGGACGTAACAGTGAGCAAAGTGGGTAGGCTTTAAGCACATGTTCATATATTTCTCATTCGAGAATCACACAATTTGCTAACGGCGCTGCGCAAACATCCACCCACAATTCGAATTGCTATTAAAGCTTAGTCAGCACAGTAAAACTGTAAGATTTTTATAGTAAAGGTTTGTTAGTCACTACAGATTGGGAAGCATCAAAATAAATTGCTAAATTAAATTTATTTAAGTGGTTCCACCAATACCTCAGCGACAACACATGATATAGTAGCTAAGGTTTCTCTCACCAGATAAATTCTAAAAATTTCTCTGAGTTTTGTGCAGACATACAGTTTTCGGTGGCTTAGTACTTCTCCAACTCAGGTTTATATATCCTGTAAATGACTTTAGGAAAGTTTTAAAACATGGAAGGCGATGGATGACGTCTCAAATAGGTGACCTTCCACGGGAAAACATACATTAAACATAAACGGCTATCCCGTTTAAAACAGGAAAAAATAACGGGAACGAACGGCAATAAGAAACAGGGCTCATGAAGGCGTTAATAACGCCTAGACGCTCAATGATACTCATCCGTTTAAACGGGTAACAAGTAATTTCAAATGTTTTTCAAAGCACAAGTGTTTTTACGAACTGGCATCTACCATTAGCCGCTTCACAAACGGCTGAGAGCGAAGCGTTTTAAAACAAGCGTCTGAATTATTCTTATCATTGCAGATTGTAGTCCACCCTTAAAGCGGAATAGCCCCGAACCTTTACAACGGATGAACTTTTGATGGAGGCAGACAAACGAACAGGCTTCTCTCAACTACTGCAAAGGAGCAAAAGGAATGGCTTCTTAGAGTTGTAGTAATGTTGTCAAAAAACTTTACACTTTTTAGATCTGCTTCCCTCCGACTCGTTGTAAGCCTCACATGTTGTTGTCTCCACCTGCGTCCATCAAACCATCTCGAGAACTTGTAACCCAGGATCGAAAAACGCGAATGGAGCAAATTAAAAAATAAAAATCGATTTCTCAGCTATCAACACAGAAGTCTTCATCTGATTCAACTTAAGTTAACATGTGTTGTATTTGGCAAAATTAATTTGTGTTTTCTCACATGAAGCCGCCGCACTTCTTGCGTATGTTCCTAGCCAAAACACGGACTCCGTCGACGGCATTGAAATCGAGGTGTAGTGTGATGAAGGCCCTGGAAACGAGAAATCACTGAATGACCAACAACGGATGCGGTCTGTAGACTGCATGTCGTAATTTCGAGAGTAAAAATTCAAACAGTCTAGTACAAAGCAGCAGTGGCTAGATATCTCATCCTTAGAAAAGAAGAAAGCCCCTATAAATCGGAGATAATTTCCCCTCGGAGCTTATCGCTTAGTTTTAGGAAGTCTATAGAAATGCAAATCACTTAGCTTGAAATGCGCGACTCCACATGACGCCATCGTGCTGAAAAAGTATTGATTAGAAAATACATAACTAATAGTCTAGCAAGCACGTGCGCTCTGACGAGGACGACAAAAAAGAGTGGGCAGCATTGGATCTAAGATAGACCACCTTCAGTAGCAGCTGTAGCAGGCGAAACACGGAAAATGATTGACGGTAACTTTTGCGAATCGACTTTAGCAGTAAAGCTGCGACCATTTATAAAATAAAAATGTTCCTTTTTATGTTATGTAAGTGTGACCGTGAATGGGACAACGTACACTAACGCTTTGCCGTTTTAAACGGAACATTCCGTTTGGTATCCGTTTATAAACGGTTCATGCAAAACATTAAAACGGATAGCTCCTCTGTTTTAAAAAAACCAGTATCCGTTTAACGCTGTGGGCAAAGCGTTTAAATGGTTTTCATGTCCTGTTTAAAAAAATGCTATCTGTTTAACGCTTGAGACATAACGTTTTAAACGGTTTTGACATCCGTTTAACGTTTTAAAAGACTTAACGTTTAAACGCTTTAGACTAAACGTTTAAACAATCATCTGATCTGTTTTCGGAGCTCGAAGAATCAAAGTGGCTGTGAGCCACTCAACTTGGAAAATGGATCGAAGGCTCACTCAATGATTTCGACTCCTCCAGTGCCAAGCAGATTTTCACCAGAAAATTGAATCGCCCGCTTCCAAATCGAACATGAGATAAACTGAAAGGTCGATGCTTGTTTTCGTGGCATTCATCGAAGATCCATTGAAAATCCAAGTGCTAACCGCCAAATAATTTTGAGAATGCAGCTGTCGAAGCGACCAGCATCTGTGGCCGAGATTTGTCTGCCAAGGAGCAAGAGAGGTGGCTGTTTGCTCCACCCTGATTGGATGCATTCTTTAGCATTACCCAATCAGCGTGGAGTAACAGTGTGACTGCGGATAAGCTTCTAGAATGTCACAAACAGTATTAAAAAGTTGTTTGAAAGGTAAGTTCACGTAAAACGATTTTCAAGGAGCATTTTTAAAAACCTGTAACAAGCAGTTTCGTCAGTTTAACGGAGGAGCATTTCAGTGAACATCAATTGAAAACGGATACAAAATATCTTATTGTCATAAATTAATCATGACCTGATGTGGTCGCAGTCAACTGTGAACACTCGATAAAAGGTTTTCGCATGAGTGAACCAGTTTATTTTGTCAACGTAGAGCATTTCTGTGATAAGATATCGAGTACTTGGGTCAGAATTCAAAGAATAACTAACTTAACACAGTGTAAACGAACAACACTTTTAGCCCAATAGAATCCAATTGCGAAATGCAAGTTTCTTCGTGATTTGCGATTGCAATGTATGTGACAGCTAAAAATGTTCCTTTTCTTATAGTGCTTATAGTTCTCCAGAGCGCTACAAGATTAAAACTCCTTTTGAAAGAAAAGTCACAGAAAGAGGGTTCTTAGGACTTGTTTACTTCAGCATGGAACAATTTGTTGGAATGCACTGTGCTGTCTTGATTCAGTTGACTAAAGCTGAAGGACCGTGAACGTGACATCGCTGGCGATCGCCCTTTTGATCAATCTTTGAATGAAACAGAAACAAGACACTGAAGGTACATAAGTTATCTGTCTCCACATTAAACTTAAGTTGCCTTTTAAGAATAAAATGGCTATGCATCATATTTTTCTGTTTAAATTATCTATTTCCGAGTTCAATCGTTAAACGTGTGCCATCCGGTTGTGGATTTTGCTCAACTGTTTAATGTTTTTAGTCATCCGTTTATGGACTTTGTTCAACTGTTCAACATTTTAAGCTATCCGTTTTTGGACTTTGATCAACCGTTTAACGATCTTGGCCATCCGTTTAAACGGTTATGGAGATCGTTCAAACGTTTCGCCTAACCATTTACAGTCTGTTTATTTTTTACCGTTTAATAGTAAAGCGTTAGTGTATGTTTTCCCATTCACGGTCACAAGTTATCTTAGTTTATGGCTATTGCAATGCTTGCAGACACTGCAGGGACTGATATCCTTATACCTTGTGTTGCATGTTCACATGTAACTCACAGCAAATTAGCATATGTAGCTTGTTGCACGTGCATTTGCAATGTGCAGTAAATTAGGATATCTAGCTTGTTACTTAAGACTGACATTTTGCAATTAAAGTAATATCTTTATCGAGAGCACCACATTATCAACAGTTGTAGCTGTTAAATTGGCTTAATGCTAGTCAGCGATGTGTTAAAAATGTTGGATTTAATTAAGAATGTACCGATCAATATCAGCATGTGGGCACCAGACCCTACGTGAAATTGACTATATAAAATAATTATTATCAAAATTATCAAAATCACCTTATGTAACTCACAACTCCAGAATAGCCCTATGTAACTTTATTCTCAAAAAAGCCGAATTAACAACCTTACATTAAACCATTTAACAGCCTTACATCACCCAAATTAACTATCCTAAATCGGCCGAATTTAACACCTTAAATCGGTTGAATTAAAAACCTTAAATTGGCCCAATTTGACCTTAAATCGGCCGATTTAACATACTTAAGGTGGTTGAACACAGTTTACGCATGTGCTTTTGCCGATGCAATATTTAGCATGTGCACAAGGATTTCAGAGAACAAACATGCCGTCAGCAGAGCGATAATTTTATTTACTCGACACCCGCACTATCTGTGTTAATTTTCTTTGTAATTGAACGCAGTGTATTGATGGCTTTAGTCTTTTATTACAAAGATATGTCAGAAAAGGTAAGGATGCGAAAAACCCAGCAATTTTCAGCTTTTGTTTGTTACTGAAAGAACTCAGTTAAATGCAACGCATGCGCAGTTGCTCGAAAAATTGAGACTGATTGCTTTAGCAGAAACATGCAGATTTCTAACAATCCGGTCGTTAGAATTTCAAGAAATTTGGCAGAAAAATAGATCAGAGACCATGTGAATGATCTATCAAAAAAAATCTGAATTTTGACATTGGGAATTTTAATAATACAGAAAATGATTAACGGCGAATTACGAAAATCGCCTATGTCAAAATTTTATTAGAACCGTGTTGACAGAAGGGATTTAATGTCAGTTCTTAGTGTGCAAAATATGAAAACAATCTAATGACTGGATTTTTTTTAAATAAAGAAAAACTATATTTAAGCCTTGTTTTTTAACTAGCCCGTTGCCATGGGCAACAGCACACACCCTAGTTGAAATGCAAGAATACATATTTCTGTGGTTAACCTTGACTCTTGCAAAAAATGGGCGCCAAAGCATAAATAGTTTAAAAGTCATGGTGAATTAGGCATAGGCACTTGAAAATTATACCTATAAGTATGTTAATTTGGCCGATTTAATGTTGACAAATGGGCCGATTTCAGATTAAATTCGACCATAAGATTTTCAATTCAACCGATTTAAAGTTTAATTCGGCTGATTTAAATTTGGTTATTTCGACCAATTTAAGTATGCTAAATCAGCCGATTTAAAGTTAAAGTTAAATTCGACCGCTTAATCTTAAAATTCAAGTTTAATTCAGCCAATTTAAAGTTTAAGTTCAAGTTAAATTTGGCTGATTGAAGGTTGTTAGAGATTTTTCATGCGACTGATTTTAAGTTTAATGACTGATTTAAGGTTTTTTAATTTGACCGATTTTACGTTAAATTCAGCCGATTTAAGGTTGTAATTTTGATTGATTTAAGGTGGCCGAACACAGTTAAACAACCATAAATCGGCTGAATTTAACTTTAAATCAGTTGAATTTAAAAGCCTTAAATCGGTCGAATTAACAACCTTAAATTGGTCCAATTTAATCTTAAATCGGCCCATTTGACAACGTTAAGTCGGCCGATTTAACAATTTTAATTCGGCCGAATTAAACCTTAAATTGGCCAAATTGAATTTGAACTTAAACTTAAACTCAATAGGCTAGTTTCAAATTGTGCAGAAACAAAAGAACGGAGTCGAGGTTCAGGGGAATAATTAGCATTTTGTACTGTTCAAAACAAGGAAAATGCAAATTATTCCCCTGAACCTCGACTCTGTTCTTTGTTGCTGCACAATTCGAAACTAGCCTATTGGCCGGCCGAATTAACATAATTAAAACGGTCGAATTACAGCTTTAAATCTGCCAAACTTAACCTTCAATTGGCCAAATAAACTTGAGCTCAAACCTTAAATCGGTCGAATTAAACTTTAAATCGGCCAATTTAACATACATAATTCGGCTGAATTAAAAACCTTAAATCGACCGAATTTAATCAGCAGATTAAGAGTCGTCACACACTTCTTACATCTCATTAAATCTCATTAAGACCTATAATGAATTAGTTCGTATTTGCAATACTTTGTTCACCTCCATAAACTGTGATGATCCCTTCATTTAGAGATGTAAAATCGACCGATTTAACATCTCATTTAACGATTTCATTTTATTTAACAACATATCCCATCCTAATCCAAGGAAATCACTGCGGTAAATGGTGCCGTGAAGTTTTCCCATGCATAAAAGGGAGAGTGTAGAAAAAACAAGATAAGCCCAAGGTTCCGGTGACTCACACGGGACAATAGATGACCTATTAGCAGAGTTAAATGCGTCCAACAGCTTCAACGAAGATTTCACCCATGTAAATGTTGACACCACCGACGCACCCCTTGAACCAAGCCGCCAACAAAAACAAGCATCTCCTCAAACAAGTCGAGGACGAAGCCTTCCAAGCACTCCACCGAGTCATTATGACCACAGAGTTTTTGAAACTCTGAAAACGTCAATTGAGAAGGTTATCGAAGAAAATATAACAATCAAGGAAACAATGCACAGCATGAAATTAAATCTCCAAGATTTTAATCACTTCCACGATCGTATTGAATCTTTAACATCTGACTTGAACAAAACCAAACTCGAAGTTAAAAGCTACCACGACATCACTAAAAGAGAACAAACACTGCGTGAGTCTATAGAAGGCCAACTGCAGCACCATCAAAGTCAGTATCAAGAGTATAGGAAGAAAGTGACCGATGAAATGGCGCAACTGTATGCACGTGTTCGTGAATCTGAAGAAAGCTATGAGAAGGTCAAGAGTGAAAATGAAGAGCTTCGGCAAAAGAATATCATGTTGACGAAGCCAAATGAACTTATTCTGAAACGTGTGGAGGACAGTGAAAAGGAAACTAATGTAATGCAAGACAAGCTGTTTGATGGCGAACTTGTTACACATGGCGGCAATCAAACCACAGACCAGAAATTGGCGGCATTACAGCAACAACAACGTCAACTGGACGCCCTAGAGTTTAGCCCACATGATAAAACAAACAAAGTTTTTAGGGAAATTAAACCTGTGGGAGACACGATCATCTTTGGTGATTCAAATACTCTAGGCCTAGATAGAAAGAGGTTTGCTATGAGCATAGGATCTCTCAGTGGGGCCACACTGGATTCGGCCATTGCATATCTCGAGAACAATCCCACACCTAGTGAGGCTGTCAAATGTGTAATCTATCATGTAGGTACAAACAACATCAGTATAGATTCCACTGAAGAAATCAAAGCCAAACTGGACACTCTGAAGTATAAGACTACAGAAAAATATCCAAGCGCCACCATAGGTTTCTGTGAAATCCCAACAATTCCACCAAATGCTGACTCCAAAAGTAGCTGAGATCAACGACTACATCAAGTTCATGGATGCGACATTCCTTGACGTAGACGCAAGAGACCCAGGTTTCTTCACACGGGACGGGTTGCATTACAACAAACGCGGTCTTGGACACTTGGCTGCAACCATCAAGAAATGGGCGAGAGAAAACGGGCACACACACAAGGCAACTCCAGGAAACCACAAACAACGTCATTGCCAGGAGACCCAGCCGACAAAAAATGGACACAATGTACTGTGGAGAAAAGCAGATCCGTCACAGCAGTTGCTCAATCTACTGCTGGCAAGCCAGATTTTAAATTTGAATCCGAGCAAGTGGAACAAGTCGATTTCATTTTATCGAAGTAAAAGTCTACTTTTGGCAAGTCTAAGTGGAGGCGTTCATGCAGCATGTAAACATAAACTTTAAATGGCACACTGGAACTGAGCTCTTTCCTGTGGATACTATAGGCCACTTGTTCATTCTATCTTCTTCATTATTGGCATACTACATTGGTTACGCGAGTTGGAAGTATTTTCCTCTCTGTTTGCTTAATTTTCTCTAACTGCCCTTGACAAAGGAAAATAACCTTCGTTTCCTCGTCGCCTTGTTGCAACTTGGAATGAAAATATCGCCTACACTTTGCATTTCACTGAATGTTTTACATCGGAAACTTCCATCAAAAATGTCTTGAACATGGCCTTGTACAATCCTTATAAGCACAAGATGACAAGTCCAGTTTGCAACAAAACTTAAAACTAGTTTCTGTTTATCTCATTTGATAAAGAGAGAATGATTAATGTTTTCATTAAGACAGTAATGCCTTGATTTTTCAATATTTCCAATGTTCACTTTTTAACCACATTTGCTGCCAACTATTTCTTGGTGAACCAGAAACAAAAATGAAAAATGTTTAAAACATGACATCGTCCACCCTTGTCAAATGTATAAGCATGATTGTTTCAATTGTAATGCCCTTGCTTATCCAAGTATTGAGGTGTGTGCGCTCTCCCAAAGTTGAGATATTCGTCGAAATGTGCCGCACAAAATTACAGAGCTTAGTATGGGGTCGCCATGTTGGAGGACCTCTTAGTCCTCCAACATGGCGGCCAGTAAATAGTGTAAACATCTGGAACTTACTTTGGCTATTTAGTGGACTGATTATCTGAACCGAACCAAAAAATATTTACAAAAGTACTTTTCCTGATACTTAAACTCCTAGAATGGCTTAAAATCTCGAGATAAGTGTATATTTTTCACAAACGCGATCGTAGGGTTATGTCACGCACCGCCGTAACTTCGAAATTCAAAATGCGCTGGTTTCCAAACGAAGGATTCTATTGAGCTGGAAAGTTGTAAAACAGCCATAATTTGGTACCTCTTATTCGGAAAATTGTCGGAACTGGATTTTGTGACGTCATAATTGGCGAGCTTCCCGTTCAGAACAGAGAGGAAACACAGCAAACATGGGTGTTTTGTGCAGGTTTAATTGTAGCAGTCGTACAGAATCTATTCAATGAGCCTTATTACTCCCTTTAGAAGATGAGAAAAAGAGGGAATAGATCACGTTGATTAAGACGAGGATAGTATTGATAGAACAAGGGATTGTAACCGCCTGTTCGAATCATCTGGCCATATAGCTACATCTCGTCTTCTTGCTGTCAGCAGACTTCTCAGAAGAAAACCCCCCTGTAGCAATGTGTTTCGGGTTCAAGCCCAAAAACCAAAAAACAGAGGCTGTACAAAATGTCGTAATTGTAAAGCCAAGTGCTGACGACGTAAACCCCACAAACAAACGCTCTACAAGCAAGGAATGCTGTTGTTCGGCCGCCATATTGTGCCGAGCAGAAAGCGAGGTAAAGTCGTTGTATATAAAAGCTATTGCTATGTTTTCTTATATCAAATTTAACTTTTCAGATACTTAATGTAAAGCATTGGCGGTTGGATGATTCTGTAAAACGATTTTACGCCATTGTGATTTGTAAATAAGATTTAAAGCTTAAGATTTAATTTAAGAAAAGCCTAAATAAATCATCTTGAATAACAGATTTTCAGCACCAACATTGTCATTTAATAGTTTAACAAAATAAAAACATATTTTTACAAGAGTATTCTGGATAATTTTTCTTTCCTAGTCGTAATTTGCTGCGATGAAGTAATTGCTTACGGAGGAGACTGCCATGTTAAGGAAGAAAGGAGTGCTCATTATGGCCCTGCTGTAAGAAATGCTATAACGCCATTGTAACTTTTGATTGCTCATCAACTTTTTGTTGGAACAAAGGATTGAATGCACTAATCACAAGCCCCCTTGTGATATAAATGGTACTGCCTAATCATCAGTTGACCTCATTGCCTGATGAAGACTAGCAGGCTGAGTAGTTGATGCGCTTCAAATCTACTTCTCTAGTGACCTCATTATGAGACAAATGATAACACCACAGCCCTGTTTTCACAACCCTTAAGAGACAAGCGTCTACAGCCTTTTCACATGGGGGTACCTTGGCTTGGAGATTCCAATCAATTTATCAAGTTCAATAAGCTCTGTTTTATTTGTCTTTTAGTTTGTCTAATTAAAACTGTAGAAGTTACTTAGTATCTGTTTGGATTTGTATGTTTCTGTTTGAAACATGCTGGGGTGGCCCATAACCCTTAAAGTGTCTATATCGCCAAAAAGTTATTTTAGGTTTTCATCATCTCTATAACATCTACAAATGTGAATTCCGATGCTTTTTGCCATAAAATCAAGCTTTAAATTTCCCGCCTTGGCCACGCCCAATGAAGATGACCGCGTAATGTTAGATTGGTGACGAATGACGTCACTTCAGGAATATCTCGAAGCTTTATGCTTTTATTTTGCTTGCTTGACGACCGCATTGCTTCGCAGACTTCAATTTGTTTGTTTTTTGGCGAGAAAAACTCCTCACCAATACTGAAACAACAATTACCTAAACTAGAAGAATCGCGTGATTCCTGACTTGACGTCACGACCCATTCAGAAACCCAGACTCTTTTCTGCACTGACTCACGGTCAACTTCATTGGGCGTGGCTGAAGCGGGAACTTTAAGGCGATATTTTAGGGCGTTAAAATTTCAGAATCCAATTTTTTTTCTTAGAATACCTTTTTACACAGTATAGAGTTACCATAACTATAAAAACCCTGTTGGCGGTATGGACACTTTAACGACGTTCGCGCTAATTGTTTCTGTGCATCCTTACTGCGCACGCAAATTCACATGCCACGTCATGAATCGAGTGAGCGCGCTAAGTACTAAAATAAACAATGATAGGGCAGAAGGCCATTTGCCATAGATTTGCTTGGATTTAACGATCTTGGATTTTCGGTGACCCCTACTTTTCTTTCAAAAACAGATTTTATTTACAGTTTTCTCCACATTGTTCAAAAATGAACAAAAAAAAATCGACTTTCTTTCTCGAAAGGACGGAGGTTGAAATCTGGTTGCAAACGCAGACGTTCACCATTTTCCCATCTAATGATACTGCCATCATTGGAAAAATAGCTCAATTGCAGGTTTGCATACTTAATTCTATCAACAGTCTCAATGTTATCTAAACCGTATTAAAAGAAAAAGTTCTTCCTTCCATGGCGTTGTCCGATAATGCCAATCATCTTGTCCATACTGTTCACAATGACTTGATTTCCATAGGCGCGCTCAATACAAATGATAGCGAGGCTATTGAGTCTATGCTGTCCCGTGGCATTACCAAGGTAAGGCTTGAATCGCCGGAGTCCGCTGAACGAACGTTCCTCTGAGCATGATATTGCGGGAATGACGGCAAAAATGGACAACACCTTCGAGAACTCTGTTGCAATTTTATAAAGGCTGTTTTCATGCAATACGTCAATGACTGCCGCTGTCTTTATTGATTTTTTGACATATGTTTTTTTGAATCGATTGAACAGAAGTAGTTCCTTGAACAGAAGTAGTTCCTTGTCGAAATTGTAATAACCAACAACTAGGTCAAAGCTATCACTGGCGAGGGAATCACAACCAGTGACGTCACCTAACACACAAAGAACATCTTGGTCATTTCCACTGAACCGATTCTCGATTTTGGTCAGGACCTTGTCCAGAGAGATGAAAAAGGTGTTGACTCTATGATAATCCTTTGGTGGCAGTTTGATGGCTGACCAGCAGCAAGAAAAATTGTCGATAATGCGTGACATCGGTGAAAACTAAAAAAGGCCCATTGAAAACCGGGTATTCTGCATTTTAGCATGTTGAAGTGCAGTATGTCAACATTGAACAAAATTAGTAAAACTTCACCGATCGATGAATATTAATAATGATGAAGATAATGTCTGCCAAATGCAGTAACATTAATAAAGAAATTAAAAATATTCAGTTCCGGGATTTTTTACCAGATACCACCATATCCTTTCATTTAGGGACAATAAAGGCTAAAAAAGCAGCCAATACCCAGTTGTAATTTTAGCTTTTTAACCTTTTTATTCCGTTTTTAATCTTGTCATGCGCATTTGAACATTATATGGAATTTGCGCATTATAAATGTTATTATTATTATTATTATTATTGTTGCCAGCTGGGGACATCAACTCGTATTATGTGATACTTTAGATTTACTTATAAAATCGATCGAATAGAATAAACAAATTACTTAATGGAATTTGTGTAGTGTTTACCTTTCGCCTTGGTGACCTTGACGGACGCTTGAACTCTAGTCACCTTCTACGTTTTTCACTTGTTCTTGAACCTGTAACGTCCACGGAGTTCACAAAGAATCGAACGAACTTCAATGAGGAAACCTTAGAGCTGACCTTTATGTGAACTCGTCAAAATGTTTTCCCGCTCTCCTCAAAATTGGCGCTAAAATTAGGCGCGGACTGCAACAGCTGCTAGCAAAACGATACAGTTTACATTTTACACTATATTATTCAAATTACCAAATCAAGAGCGTTTTGCCCGAAAAAATGACATAATTTGGGGGGGGGGGGAGGGGCGGCTGCAGCCCCCCTTGCCCCCCCCCCAAATTATGTAATTTTTTATGTCTGCTCCCTGTTGGTATGAGTGATGTTTTCAAAAAGATTTTGAACAAACGAAAACTTTTCCAAATTTCGTTGCATTTGACCTTTTAGTTATAACGAAGCCTTACCTTCACGTTTCGTTAAAGGAAAACTCCAAAGCGGTATCAACATCCCCACAAGACATATTACAAACGGAGCTTTTGCCTGCATTTTTTGAGCTTTGCAGTCTTTCTATAATTGTCAAAATGATGGACTAGGATTATGAAGTTTTGAACCTTTACTTGGAAATTTATATGGTTTTCTAGGGTAGGCGTCAATAACGCAATAATTAAAGATATTGTCGAATTTGTTTTGAGTGCCCGGGCAAATCTAATTTTTAAGTGTTCCGTTTTAAAATCGGACGAGAAGTTGCTATATCATCAAAGAAAATTACTAATGCTTTAATTTTTGGAACATGCGATGGCATATCATCATATGGTAATTTGAAAATTTTCACTATTTTTAACAAGCAAATTAAGAGCGTCTGACTGACAAGACTGACTGACTGACTGACTGAGAAGTTTACCATTTAAACCATCGATCTGTTCTTTTGTTTATAACACGTTTCCAGGGAAACTAAATAAACATCTCAGTAAGGGAGAAAACAAATTGCTCTGTAACCAGGAAAGCAATTGGTTGAACCTTCAGTTGAAAAAACCTTGCTGTAAAACAATAAGGAATGGTGATATTGCAGTAAACATGTTTCTGTAACGAACAACTAAAAGTTAATTGCCTTTTGGATATTCATCATCCTTTTCTGCCGAGTTTTCGAACTTGAAATTAAGAAATTAGACATACAATGGACTATAAGATAAACGGCCTACAATGAGCGGCAGCTTCCAAACTAAAAAAGGAAATCATTCAAAAAAATGGCAATAGTGCAATTAAGATCTCAAGTATGTTCGCTTTCAACAGTGAACAACGTACATTGCAAATACTTAACCACTTAAATTCTCAAAATGAGTTGAAATTTTCTAGTTCAAACGTTGTGGTTAGGAAAGCTCGGAAGGAACAGAAACAGAAATAAGTTAAATATATAGATTTAGATTACCCTAAAAGCGGAGCTCCTGTAGCCCGATTAGGCTAACTTAGGATAAGGTTGAATTAATTTTGATTTGAGTTTTGTAACTTTGCGGTGGGGTTTTGTTTGGCTTTTTATTTTGGGTTTAATAATCACAAAACCGATACACACTAAAAAAACATTTGCAGAGAAGAAACAGTTATAATGGGGTTTACTTTTAAACCTGGATTAGAGTTAACAGGCTTCCGAAAAACCCGGCTCTGTTTCAACAAGTAAACCTGACATGAGCCCGCGATCCAATCGAAAACCAGCACTCGGTCAGCGGTCAACTGTAATAAAACAAGTGACCTCGATGAGCTACAAACTTGAGCCCGCGATATGGTCACGTGATACTGGTCAGCGGATAACTTAATTTGACAGGTGTCAATTGATCATAACATGATGTCGTATATCAAAAAAGTACATGGTAAACTAAGGCTGCATGTCTCTGTCAACCTATTATTTGGAGTATGGCCGCCATGTTGCGCGAATCCACCACCGCCACCACCACCTCCGCCGTCGTCGTCGTGCGTACGCGCCCACGAGAACTACAGCAGGCCACGATAACATGAGAAAATCAATTCATGGGTTTCCTTTATTTCCCTATATGGGTATGGGGCTCCGCCTTGCGACCCTTCGGGCCGCCGGAGCTCCACTAATATTCAAGTACTTGTCAGTGAAACTATAAATACTCAGTGATCGCGTAAAATGATTGATTTGCAATATCGTAGAAGTGATCATCCCTTGAACCCAGCAAAGGCGTTGTTAGCATGTTGCCTAGCTTTGCGCCTGTTGTTCCGTTTTTAAGGTTTCAGCCAGGGCCGGGTTGTTCGAAAGGCGGTTAACGCTAACCCAGGGTTAACCGTTAACTGAAGCATTATGTTTTCTTGTTTAAAAACGTTTTTCACCTCTAATGTTTGGTGTAGTTTGAGATTACTACAGCTCAAAACTGAAGGGCAAATGATATAAACAGAACACCTCACCAAAAAGTTACAAAACTGAAATCAAAATTCTCGCTAAACCCTGGGTTAGCTTAATCAGGCTTTGAACAAACCCGGCCCAGATTACTTGGCGCAAAACAACGTCTTTTTTTATTTAAACATATTTTCTATTGTTTGCCCCAAAAGCGCCTAGGCTTATCAAGGGAGCTTACAATAATACAATAATCAGACTACAAAAACAGACAGACACAAACAGCACACAAAGACTAAGTTACAACAAATAAATTTACATAATTACAAATTATTAAATAAGCAGTTAAACAGTGGCCATCGAAAAGCGATTAGTATTGATTACAAAAGTCTGGACTTCGCGAAATAGAGCACAGTTGATATCATAATTTGCAGATTTAACGCCGTACAAAAGAAGGTTAAGTTTTTTAGCATTGCTGCTGGATGACCACGTTTCACCTAGAATCCAGCAGGCGGAAAATTCCCCGAAAGTGCCTCGCTGCTCGCCACCAAGAAAATTGAACAACTGCTCAGTGCTCGCAAAAATAAACGCACTGTTCGCATGCTCGCCAAATATATCTTATTTCTGTTGCCAATATATAGGAAAAACATATGAAAACCAGGATATTGACAATGTCATGGACGAATCAATGAGGTAAACCATCTTAATGTGACATGTAATTATTATTTATCATTCTGAGTTCTTATGGATTCTGATGATTATTATTATTATTATGATCTATTATTATCAGTATGATTATGATTCATTATTATGATGTTGATGTGATGATGATGATGGTGATAATGATGGATGATGATTGATGATTATTATTATTATGTCGACCGATTGTATTGAAAACAAATAAACCCTAAAAACACTGAAACATCTGGTACATTCTGCTTTAGAGTCCAGGGCGCCCGTTGCCACGAAGCTCCCGGTAATTACCGGGCCCGTTAAGGCGGTTTTGTTTTCCATTAAGCGACGGGAGTTTCAAAAGTGTTGAAAAGTGTACAGCTAAAGTTATCAGCTAAAGAAACAAAATGTGAACTCATTAGGAAGGTCAGAACCATTCCCTACTTTTCTCGAGACTTGATACTAAAATATAGATTTCGGGCCCCGTTAAGTTACCGGGTTCTTTCGACGAAACGTGAGAGCCCCAGGCATTGTAAATTTGTTTTTTTCTTGAAAACTGCAGCAGGGAAATACTGCACTCATCAATCGCCATTCGATGGAGCGAATAAATCTAACTGTTGTTTAGTAGAATTCTTACTAAAAGTTTAAATTCAAAAAAACGGTTCCAAGTATTGCTCGATGGATTATTAAACTTTGGACCGTAAAAAGATCACCGGCAATTGGAGTTGGCCCCAATAAAAAAATTGAAGTCGTGCACGGAGCGACGCATCCATGTTTCAATAATTGCAAACTCTTTTAAAGACAAGCAAACCGTAAAAGTCCTGCGTTTAGTCTTCCCAGGATTCAAAATTATCCAATTTTCATGCAAAATTTTACCTCCAAAACGTTAAGCCAAAACGAAACAAAACGTCGCCATTTCGTAGACGAGGTCCCAGCCACTGCACACAACTGGCTGATAGTGTGCAATGGCTCAGCCAATCAGATTACAGCATTGCATTAGTATACTAAGTAGAGTTGTACTAAATAACAATGCTTCCAGGAGCCCGCGTTGGAGCTGACAGTGATAAAATAACCAACGAAGCGCGTAGCGCGAGTTGGTTTACAATCACTTCCATATCCAACAAGGGCGAATGGAATAATTGTTTTAGTAAATTCTCAAACCGGGTTTTTTTTTTGTCCGCCGATTTTTATTTCCACAATTTAACAAAGCGAAAAATTTGAAAACGGGCGCCACTATTTTCCCATATGACGTAAAACTCCGACTATTGGCTCATAGTCGGAGTTTTTTAGCCAATCCCAAAAGCTAGAAATGCTGAGAATGAGAATTTACTAATAAGAAATAGCACACAAAACTGCAGTTACAAATCAATGACCAATTACAACGCATGTTGGAAAAACAAAAATATTGACCTTTACTTGACGTTTCGTATGTTTTCGACATACATCTTCAGAAGTGACCGTTTATAATGCAAATAGTAACTAAGTTTAAATTTAAATAAGTAACTAATTAAACAATAACATGACAAAAGCTGAGAAAAAATTTGCATATAAAGATACAAACTAATACAGATAAAGCTTTCGCTGCTGACATTATCGTTTAGGGTAGGTTTGAGTTCTTGAATTAGTAGAGTCTCCTTTATCTTACAGTGAGTATGAGAACGACTTTTTGCTAATATCTCAAAAGTGGTCCCATTTTAAGTTGTGACCAGTTGACGGTGACGTGGTCTGTGATAGCAGATGCATGACAGGTACACTTGTGATCCCTTTAATTGATGGCGTGGCTATGAGCTCTCTTTTTGGTCCTGTTTGGCCAACATCTTTATGTGTCAGTTTGAAGAGAAATGGGGTCCTTAACAACAACGCTCGCCCTTCGCTTTGGTTTCGATACGTAGACGATACCTTCACCTTATTCGACAATAAAAACACTGCTACTCAGTTTCTGCACTACCTCAATAGCTGTCACGCAAATATCAAATTCACGTTGAATTCGAAGAGAACAGTACAATCCCTTCTTGGATATTCTCATCAACGACACAATCACCACTTTTTTCGAATCCATTTAGCGAAAGAAGACCTTTGCCAACCTGTACACAAAATGGCACCCATCCGCACACTCAAATTCGTTGTTTTTGCATCTATTCGTCACCTTCTACTTTTGCGATCTTGTCTGGATGAACTGAGGAAGTTGTTGCTGCAGAATGATTATCCTGTGGTGTTGTCAATCTACAACAATCAATGATGTTTTGAACAGAGAGCAAAACAGGACCGAGACATTCCAACACCACAGTTCCCAATCAAAGGCTCTTGTGAGAGAAAACTCTTGAAGTTGAACAAACAATTGACAATATTTTTTTTGATGAGTTTAATATTATTGGTTTTAAGGAATATGTGGCTGATTACATGTTGAGGTACCGAGCAGTGGTTCAGTGTTCACTCATAACGTACCAAAGAAAAA